>JAQIXP010000816.1:0-22175 GCA_034700285.1 Proteroiulus fuscus
TTTTTGGGAAGGGACGTCACGCATTGCATTCTGGTCATAATGGTTTGAAACGAGAGCGCCATAACAAACTTTTTGAGTTTATCTTTTGAATAAAACAAACAGCAATGCTATATCTTTAGTACTTTTGCCGTTATTAATTTTTAAAGTATGGGCATTCTTTTATGCTCACCCTGTATATTAGTCTTATGAGTACAGTTTCCCTTTTAAAGTCAGATGTGTATGCCTACATTGGATACCCTGTTACCAAATGTCTGAAATAGAGGATAGGGGAAGATGTTCACATTTGGATGCAGGCGTCATTAATGAACGCCCCCTGTTATTGGTCCAGTAGCATTTATAGGCTCCTAAGAATTTGAGCCTTTCGACTAAGTGTTAAATATTTTATAAGAGCTAGTATAAAGAAGAAAGTTACACCTAAACCGAGCTAAATTTCTATCTAAATGCATGGTTCCAAGTGTCATAAGTATAGCCTGAACAGGTTAGTCAATATTAATTTTGTCGTTATAGACCAACATAAACACTATCGGATAACCACTTCTGGTATAGTTTTGGGCTTCTGTTCCTTACATTTTCTGACACTTGTAAAACAATGAACCATCAATAAGAAAATATAATGACATTGCAGAAATAATTGGGGGGCTTTAATATCATCCAGCCAGCAGTAATGGCTGCCCTTTTGCATGCTATTATTACGTCCATTTCTTGCAGGCTATTGAGCACAGAAATAAGGGAGGGATAAAGGGGGTTATAGTAAATGATTATATTCTAAAGGTACATTGATTAATGATTACCGAGTTGTGATTTGCTTTCTTTTATATGAGTCTTACGTCAGGATTATAGTGTCTCCCCTCATTCATCAATATTTTCTTTTGTATTTAGCCATAAATAAAGCGTGGATCCGAAAGTTATTGATCAGTGATGTTCAAAGGAGCCGTGTACAACGTCAAGAACCTATAATCGATATTCCCTTTAGGATATATCCATTGAAAAACCCCTCTTTTAATACCCTCTTTTATACTTGTCACTCCTCAATTAGTAATGAATTAGATTAAATGAGGAATTTCTATCAGAAATCTATTTATAGATATCTAATAAGTTAATGACTACCATTACATCTAGGCCTATAGGCCTATATATGTATATGCACTTTTTATATATCCTGAATTCATTTCTTTTAAGATAAGACTGATCAAACACTTCCTCTTTTTTGAAAGTGTTGGCATTAGACCTTTTTAGGAAATGGTCGTGACGGATTTATGCTTCCCGACAGCTTATCTAACCAGGAATTCAACAGGCACTTGCAAAGCGCTTTCCCCGCTCTCCTGCTCTCCTGCACGGGTAAGGGCTTAGCGAGTGCCAGTTGAGCTCCTAGTTAGATAAGCTGTCGGAAAGTATAGCAAATGGAGTGAAAGTGCAGGTTGTCAGCCCCGTCAGATACCTGCGATTTAGCCGATCAGCTGATAAAGGACCATTCAAATATGACGTCATCGGTTTAGGGGAGGGGAGGGGGTTTACGGGGAGATCCTACAAATGATGACATGGGGAGGTAAAGGGGGGGGGGGTAAAGTGAGAAATCCTACGTAAGATGCACACACCTCCAAACAACTTAAAATATGCTGAAGAATGTACTTTATCATTTTCAAATTTTTACTTTTTATCATGTTTTTTTTTCACATTTAAAATAATTTGCTCGTTTATATCAAATTAAATCTGTTTTAAAGGGGAAGCCTCACTTCATTTAATAATTTTATTTAAACATAGGCCTACTGTAAACTTTTTGTGGATTCTCTTTGAAAATAACTGTTGATGAGGCAGTTGTAATTTTGTTGGGAATCCTACGTAGGATTAGGGGGGAAAGGGGGGGGGTGAGAAGTTTATTGTCGAATCCTACTTATGATGACTAGGGGTGGGGGTAGGCCTACTAAAAATTGGAGTTTTTATATGACGTCATGATACAATGGCCCCTTAGCTGGTTATATAAGAGCTATCACGTCGGGAGTCGTAAAATGGGCACAATCATGCAGAGTTTGTATTTCGGCTGATGGCTAACAGCTTGAGACCTTAGTTTTTTTTTTTTTTTGAAAAGGTTTAGGAAAATACGAGGAAATAATCAAGTAGAATTAGTTTTCGTTAATTGTTTTTGTCTACATGGTTCATTTAAACATATCCTTGAATTGCAAGCAAAAATTGTATGAGTGTCATTTTTTTTTAAAAATAAAAATTGATTTTATTTTTCCGTATTTTAAGCCTAATTGATTTTTTTAATCACCAAAGCCTTTGTCTTGTAATTATAAAAATTAGTTGTGTAAACGATGGCGAAGCCTGAAAGTACGTTGTTGATTGTTACTGGTTTTAATTAATTGCGATTAATTGCCAGCAAGTAATTAGTCGTTTCCGTTTATTTATTTTTTTTAGTTTTTCTCGCTCCATTCCGAAACGGTTTGCTTAATCCAATTTCGCTTAAGATAGTGATGGAAGTAATTATGCGAGGAGTCTTCGTAAAAAAAAAATAGGGTTTAATGAAATTTTAGGAAAACCTTTGCAATTTAAAGCAGAAAAACTGGATTCTTAAACTAGTATGGGCATTGACCCTTATAGCTGAATCATAAAGTGCCTGCCTGGGATTTCTTCAGAAATGGTTTTTTTTTGAACAATTTTATAATTATATTCTAATAAATTATGTGTCTAAAATGTGATGCATTGTTTTGATACACATTTTTGAAGAAATCTGAAAAACCTTCCCCTTTTGTTGGTAGTTTGGGACACCCTGTATTTGATTTTTTGCCTTAAGGTTTTCTTGAACAGCAGATTTAAAATGCATTTTTAAAAGTTTTTCACAAACACAGGTGTACCTTGTTGGAGGTCCTATCTGATAAAAGGGCAGTAGAAAAATGGGAATGGAGGCTCGTATAAGCCCCCTTAAACTTCTTCAAAATATAAAGAAATTATTGAAATTCTTTAGATTTGAAAATGATTGGGTTTTTTTTTGCAATTTTTGGTCTATAAAAGTGGAGTGGAATGAGATTAAAAGTATGATGACAAATAGGCCTAGTTCATAAAACGAAATACTTTTTTTTAGGCCTACCAGTATGTTGAGAAAAAGCAAAGATAAAGGAAAAATAATAGCCTGGGATGAATGTCAGAAGTTGAGCGAGGAATAAGGGTGTGGTTTGAAATGTAAGGGTAAATTTGTGTAACCATTTTTAAAGTAATTGACGTTAAATTCACGGAAGGGGTTGCATATATTTACGTTATTTTTGCACTGATCTGTATATTTTTTAGGAGAAATAGTTTTAGGTATATGGTCAGCTCCAAGTGCAGAACAAACATGATTTTGAGGGATTTTTAGAATTGAATTTTCATGTGTAACATACACACCTTTCAAAATACTCCCATAATGCACCAGTTTTCAAGAAAGAAACCACAGTTTTAGGCCATTTAAGTATGGGAGCATTTAGTATTTATCTTGGTGCCATACATGTATGGGTAATAACATAGACCGCCATTTTAATATGAGCTAAACTTTAGTTGAAATCTATTCATCACAAATAGCGACTCTTGAAAGGGGAGTATTGAATTTATCATAAATCTTACCATAAGAAAGTACACATGTATAGTGAATGTAAGACCTTCTGTTGACAGACGTGAATAACGTTACAGTCAACTCGACAGACATGTGATGTCATTTGAAATGCATTGACTTATGTTTAGGCACTTGTATCACATGGTACAAAATGTAAGTCATTGCAAGGACCAAGTAACAAAAATAGGCAAATCATATTTGGAATATTCTACCGCCATGTGTCGCCCCTTGATATATAATCTCAGTACCTGTACAAATGAAATACCTAAAACCCAAAATACATATATATATTTTTGACAAAAATTAAAAAGTACCAACATTGGATCGATTAATTAGGCCTCTAGAATAGTAAAGAAACTTCTTTGATGGGAAACTTGCAATTAGCATTTTTCTGACACAAACTGGCCCCCAATTTTAAGTCCATGGACTTTAGCTATGGTATTAATATTATATAAAATATTATGATGTTCTAGTAGGCTACATTTCAAAATGTTCCATTCTAGAACATCATATTACAGTTTTATATATATAAATTATAATATGATGTACTTGACTTTAATGGCGCAGTGGTGCCACCGAACATTTACCCATAATCCTCTTGCCCTTTGTAAACAATTGCTGTAATAGTGGATTGGTCAAGATATTTTGCCATTTATAGATGTCTCCACTAACTTCATTGTTATCACGCATGGGATTATGGGAAAACGCTCAGCAAACAGTGGCATACAACATACCTAGCATTGAATGATGAGAAGTATAGGCTGATAACGCCAATTGGCGAAAGCTGCCAGTTGGTTGTGACTATATTTGCATATTTATCTCATACAGTCCTATATACCTGCTGAAAGTTGGAACTTTGTATAAATTGTTGTGCCCCCTATATTTTCAACCGCACTCTACAGCCTATTTACAATGTCCCTCATTTGTGCATAGTTTGGTTAATTTCATTTGGCGCTGCAGATAATTGCGTATTTCGGGGGTTGCCATTGGAAACCAACCTGGCAAAGTGTCCATGCTAGAACTCCCCCAATAGCATGGGTTTGTTGGCAATACCAATTAATCTTCCATTCAGTGGTTTTATATTTATCCCGTAATTATCATCGTGTGTGTATACACGTGTTACGCCGACTTCCATTAGCGATGGAAAGTTCAATATTTCTCTGGGTTATTATTTATTCATTTATTTATTTTTTCCATTATTTTACAGAGAACAAAGACCCAAAAAGGCAACGTCAAGAAAGGGACAACCAAAAGTCTGAAGTCTTTGCGAATTCCATGCTGAGGCAAGCGCCATCTTTGTTCGGCCGAGGAGCGAAACGAGTGACGTCACAACCCCACCTCCACTGACCCCCACCGGTAAGGGCTTCCCCACAGGCGGGTGGGGGGTCGTCTTTTTCTTCTTTGGATTCGGTGGCCATTTTTTGTGCGAATTTCACCCATTGAGACAAGCTGTCCAAGCGCGGCGCCACCATCGGGATTAAGAAGAAGCGCCGCGGCGGTGGAGGCATGAACCATAACCCGGCCGAAGCTCACCTGTCTGGGCACGGTCACGGGACGATCATGCACACGGGTATGTCCAACGGTCAAGGACCGCCGCCGCCGCAAAACACGGGTGGGAACCAGCATGGCGGCGGAAGTGGTGGAGGCCCCGGCGGCGGAAGTATGATAGGAGTACCAATCAACAACGGCCCACACATGCGATGCTGCGGCGGATGTGGAGGCAAAATCATAGAACGATTTCTGTTACATGCGCTGGACAGATACTGGCACACCACGTGTCTCAAGTGCTCCTGTTGCAACGCCACCTTGGCGGACATTGGAAGTTCGTGCTTCACGAGGGCTGGAATGATACTCTGCAAAAACGATTATATCAGGTAAGGAACCACTTATATTTGCATATTCAATTCACATCTAATTGCTATCATATCCTTTTTTCAATGTATTAGTTGGAATTTTATTAGGATATACATATAGGCTTACTCTATGTAGTTAAACTTTCAAATGGTAAGGTCATGGGTTAGTTATTTTGGCAAGGTTTGATAAATCTTGCCCCTCATTTATACAGTTTCATTCATATTTCCATAAATTTCAATTCATCACATATTAAAATAGAGGTCAATTACACCTTTTATGAAAGCTAAACTCACCCAATGGGACTTTTTGTCTGTTTTATAACTGTGAGAAACTATGTTGAACAAAGGTGGTTTTGTCATTACAAGCTATTCCTTTGGTAATTTCTCTAAATTATGATTAGGTTAGCTTTAAATTTACCTAACTGGGTATATGTGACTGTTTCGTCACTTGTCACAGGAAATCTCTGGCACCCTTATGGTCAAACCTTATGAGCAATGTGTGCCATACTCCTATCAATGGACAGAGCGTGATGCCGTCGACAGGAGCAAGCGCCATCTACCGGTATACAATAGCTAACTTCTTTCTAATAGAGGGCTTGTAAATGAGCCAATGAGGAACAGGTGCCTCCCATATCATAGCATCATGGGGAGATCTGTAAGGTTACATCATTTATATTCTACAAGGCTATGCCTTAATCAACTCTCTTATATGTCTTTGGTGCTTCAGTTAAAAGTCAAGTACTTTCAGAAAATGCCCTACAAAATGGCGCTCTGTGAGTTGTTTTGCTTTTCTCAGTGATAAACCCCTTTGCAAATCAAGTACATGTATGTTTCATGAACAAGCAAGTCTTCGCGTCATTTTGTAGGGTACATTTCTTGAAAATATCTGCCAGTAGAGGGCAGGATAGGCCTATCTGGTTTTCTTGACTGAATGTCTTAGAAGTGACATCATGGATTTCAGACTTTATTTTTGCTCTCACCCAGTATACCATATTGTCGTTCGATGACCTTTGCCATTTTAAGTAAGTGGGAATGGCGCCATGGTGCGTCACCTGGTGGCGCTTCATAAAGTTTTATCTGTTGTAATTATCGTGTCTTTGGAAACTTCAACAGATTGGGTTGCGTGTACTTCAATTATGGTTGACCCTTTAGGTCTGACCCTGGGAACAATAGGGGTGATTGGGGTCCCAGTTTTTAACGTTTGTTTCCCCCAGCGCCATTATTCTCTGCAGTTAGGGTTCCTCAGCAGGTGTGCATCTGCGGCTGATTGACAACTCGGAAATCGATACCTTATGATATTACGTTCGGATCTGGCAAAGGTAGTTTCGAGCCTAACTTTGGGCATGCGTTTTTGTGCGAGGGTACCCCCATTCCCCCTCCAAGTAATCAAAATAAGCACAGCCAAATAGGGGGATATGGGCCACCATTTTAGTTTGGGAAAACAGCTTCTCCTCGTCCACCCATCAAGTTTCCTTTAAGAATGTGCAATTATGAACAAGTAAATATAGTTAAAACGGTAATATTGGTGCGCTTAAGTTCGTGTTTTACAAGTCCTTAAAAAAAAAAGAATGTAGATAAGCCTAATTGGCATTGACTTATAAGCGTGGAGGGCGCTCATAACGAGGGAGGGTCATTCACATTCATTCTCGTAGAAACGTCATTAAATAAGAATTTTAACCATGGATGGAAGCTAATGTATATGCTTTAATGACCAACCGTATAAGCGCTCATGTTGCGTGGAAGTTAACTATCTTAATTAGCCTAATTGATGAAATATGCTTACTATCTAGTTCAAATATTCTGTTATAATAAGTAACGGTATTAATTATGGCATCATTCTTGTGTATTCTGGTGTATTTCCCAGTGAAAAAACTACTGCGCAGTAATATTGCACTGATCGAACTGCAATATTTTCTGCAATATGCAATAGACCCATAAGCTGCAGTAAAATTGCTGCCAAACTGTTGGATTCTAACAGTTTTATGAAACACAACTGCAGTAAAATTGCATTTCGGCAAATTTGAACAAAAAAAAGACAACTTTGTTTTATGGAATGCAGTTTTACTGCAGTGTGTTTCATAAAACTGTTAGAATCCATCAATCCAGCTGCAGTTTTATTGCAGTAAACTGCAGTTTTTACTGCAGGCGAAAATGCAATTTGGAGTGCAGTCAACTGCAGTAACATTTTCACTGGATTAAAAGAGTGGAAAGCACGATAAGCAAGCCAATAACCATGAGCTGATCTACCTTTTATACGGACAGTAGCGTAGCTACACAATCGTGCGCCCCCCTGCAAAATGATATTATGCGCCCCACCCCCTTTAGTTATGCTACTACTGACTGCCATAGGCGTATGCAGGGTGTATGATAGGGGGGGGGGGCAAATATGTACCCAGTGAGACAGGGCACCCATTTTCTGAGTACTATAACCATTTGGGGGGGTCTGGGGGGCTTCCCCCCAGCCGCCGGAGGCAAAATTTTTCTGCAAATAGTGCTTTTTTTCATTGTTTTTATGTGTTTTTTAGGGAAATTTTGCTCCCAATTCTCACATTTGAGGGGGCAAGTGCCCCCCCCTGCGCACACCTATGCTGACTGCGCCCCCCCGCCACTGCGGGGGCTGCGGGGGTTTACCCTACGCCACTGTATACGGATTTAGAAGGGTGGGAGGTCCGATAAGCAAGCCATTAGCCATGAGCTGATCTACCATTTAGATGAGTCCCCAATTGATGCTGTATTGTTTAGTTTTCTAAAATAATCTTGATAGGCCTAGCTACAGCATTCTAAATACTAAATGTAACTACATGAGAGCAGCTGATGGCTAACGGCTTGAGACTTGCCCAGAGATACGATACATCTATAACAAGATGCCTGACAATAGGCCTACATGTAGTTCTGTATGAATTGATTAACTTATTATAGGCCTATACTGTATGTTTATAGGCCATAATATGTTCTGTCCAAACTGGTCAGTAAGCGCTGTATATTTTTGTCAATTATAAATGTTATGCTGGTTGAAATTAATTTTCTTTTTTCATGAAAATATTTGACTACGTACGTGTACTAGTAGTGTTGCAATTTGCACAAAATGCTATAGATCGATATCTGTGCCAAGTTTTATTATGAATAATTGGTTTGGATGTGGGAGGTGGTTCCCATTCTCACTCCTTCACCTGACATTTTCTGTAAATTAACTAACTAGGCCTACTCACTTTTCTCTTCGTTAAAAATTACATGGTCAAAGCTCCTGGACTGTTAACCATTTTTTTTGGTTGTTCTTGGTATCTGGAGAATTGTTGAGAGGTGAGCGAAGGATTATGGAGTTTTATGGGGGAGTTGGTTGTTTTGGAACCCTTGGCCACCCCTAATCGCTTGGATCTGCGGTTCGGCCCCTCATATGCAAAAAGCTTTCAAATTTGCTTTATTTATTATAGTAGAACGAGAGTTGTATTTTTCACAAATTCCTTAATTATAGCCGTGGAACCACCACCCCTGTCTCGGCCTGATTAAAGGCTGCTTGTCAGAGAATTTTAGCAGTTGGGCGGCCATTTTGGAATTTTTTTTAAAACCTTAGTAAGGCCTTGACACGAAGAGAAAGGTGAAACTGCCCCTTGCCAGCGTGAGTCCCAATGGGGGTGAAGGGGGAGGTAGGGGGTTGGAAGGCTTGCCTGCCTTCTAACATTACCATCCCTGCCTTCAGGGACTTTTTCATACTGCCCTCTCATTTTCCCCACACCACCCCTTGACCTACCCCTGGATCATAATTTGGACTTATCTTATTTTTTACTTACCTCCTAAATGGGGCCTCACGATGCTTTTCCATGCTTGCGTAAACTTTAAATTTAAGTAAAAATCTTTAAAAAAAACCTCTTCATACCGGGTACATGTACAGTTGGCCTGTTTTCGAGAGCCCTTTTTTGGGTTACAATCTTTTAATTATAATTTTAATATGTAAAATTAATGTATTTTTAAAGCAAAAGCGCCACCAAGGCACGTGCATATTCCAGCAAACCAAATGTAATTCGCACGTGCAATGAGCCCCATTTTGGAACAAAATTTTTGTGAGAATGTGGCTTTAGCATTGTAAAAAATGAATAGGCCTATTTTATTTTTAAATAGCCTATCGTATGCCTATTTTCTATGCATTGTTGCATAGAAGGAAAGTGAATCCCAAAATTGAATGATTCCAGTAATGAACCTTTCTCCCGTTACTAACAGATGGCGCTAAAATATTGAGATTTTACGATTCGGGTATTCCTGAGATCAGGCTATATAGGCCTACCTGGTAGGTTAGTACTGCCCATGTTTTACACAAAACTTGTAAGTGCGCATTACTTACTGGTTAGGTTAATTTCAATATACGTAATTTTATTGTAGGCCTATGTGTTGTGTTGTTGTTATTTTCTTCTTCAGATTGGCCTATGTATGGCTCGATCCAAATAAAATTAATGTTTTTTTTTTTAATTTTTGTGAAAAGAATGAAGCCATTAACTTCCAAAGGGTTTCTACCAAGTTGTAAATCTGTATATAGGCCTATTCTGACAAAGCAGCCAACCATAACCTCGAATGCAAATTCGTGTGCTATAGCCTAGTTAAAAATGTCGTTTGTTTTAACCCATTTCTGTCCTGTCACCCCGGAAGTGACAGACCATTCCAATTGCTGGTCCACCCCCTCCTTTACAACCAATGTTGGAGGTCATCATCAAAAGTATGACATTCAAGGTGAACTTTTAATTAAGCGAATTTCTCCTTCAGGATCCAGGATCTTGTGTGGCGGCGACCTATAGGTCAATGAGCAATTTTTTTGTGTTGAAAATGCATTAAAAATTGCTATTTTTTGGCCATCGGTTGTATTTTAAAGAATTTTAAAAAACTGCTGTGATTAGGCCTACATAAGTGCATGACATTAATTACTTTCTGGGTTTTTACGAGAAAGCACGTCATTTCCTCCACCCCTTCCCCCCTTAGAATTACCTTACTTGTTAAAGGAACCGTCCCACTCTACCTTTAGCATTTTTTGCAAAAAAAAAATAGGGTGGATCGAAGAATAGCGTAGAAATTGAAATTTTAATTTATAATGACCATTCAATAACTATTAATTGATGTGCAACATATCAATGTGGACGAAAATCTCGTTTAAGTGAAGCCAACTTGAACCCTCCTTGCAAGCAGCGCCATTCTACCTGGGTGGGGAAAAATGGCGCCTATCCTCTTTTTTTTAAACATCAAGATTTCTGAATTATGGTAGGGTGAACTGCAATTAATTATTAATAAGACTGCCTATCTTTTATCATTAATAATCTTAATATTAAGATTCATTTTGTCACAAAGTGGAACTGTCCCTTTTATGCTGAAGTCAAAAAATAAATGAAAAATCCTTAGAAAGTTTAATTTTGCTCTAACTTCAATCGTTTCGATTGAAAGTAAAGATCCAAGTATAGCAATTCCCCATAGAAGAAATTTGATGCCAATGTTGTGTAGTTCAATACCGGAATGTAACTTCCCCAGCGAATTTATTTATGAATTATTAATGTGAAACTAGCGGACTGTTATTGATTGACGTATCGATCGTAAGGGCCAATATGAACCTCCATACTTGCTATATTATGTATTTGTTCATATTAGAGGATTTTTGCAACCATTCCATTACCAAAATTCACGATGTTTTGCCATTGTTTTTATGTTGTTATCTTTGAAGGGCCATGCCAGTTCCCCTGCAGATTACAAGAGAAATTAGGTGTGTCGTATAGGTGTGTCGTGGCGTCATTTGACGCCATATGTGACGTGTTCTTTATGCTTGGCGATAAAACTGAAGTGAATAATTGTTTTGTCAATTGAACGCTATGAATAATAAGAAAGTTGAATGTAAGAGGTAACTGCGAATCCACTTGGTATAAATAAGCTGTTGCTCTTACTTTAGTGGAGACTCTCAACAGTTAGGAGATGAATCTTCCTGTTACTGGCTTATACCCTGTACACACTATAGTGATACCTAGCAAAAGAACGGCATAAATATCCCATTACTGGTAATTACAAGTCAATGGAAATTTATGCCGTTCTTTTGCTCGTTTTCACTATAGGGCACGAATCTAGATCCATAACAATCTAGATTCATGAATCTAGATTCGAGAAAAAAGAAATAATTTTCAGCTGAACACACTCACAATTTACTGATCTCGATTCATGCATCGCACTTTGGGGAATTGTGGGATCGCATTGTGGGATGTTCTAAAAAGTAAATTCCACAAAATGGCGTCCATTTCTAGGGATTTTTAGGGATTTTAAGCAATGTAACCTGGTAACACTGCAATGACGTCATACTGAATCTCGATTCGACTGGAAACCGATTTTATGGAACACGGTTCAGTGAATCTAGTTGGAATCGACATGAATCGAGATTCAGGTAAATCTATATCGAACACATTAAATGCATGAATCTAGATCCATGGCATGAATCTAGATCCATGGCATGAATCTAGATCCATGGCATGAATCTAGATCCATGGCATGAATCTAGATTTGTGGCTCTAGTGTGTACAGGGTATTAGACAGTATAGCCTAGGCCTACTTTTTAAGTTTCTCAAAATGTCTGAAATTTGCTTTTCAATCCCAGAATTCATCTTTAAAACGTTCGAATTTGATGTCGAAAAGCCAACAGAGGGACGTCACATCATGTGATGACGTCAATTTTGATGACTGCACTGTGTTTGCATTTTTAAAAATGAAGCTTGCGAATGTTACATGTTTGGATTTTTTGACTTAAACTTGTTACAAAATAGCATTTGTGTAGGTGTATATATGTGGTGGATGGTCAGATAAACTTTAATGTACACTTTTCCAAGATGGGACAGGGTCATCATATACCACCCTCGTCTTTCACGAGGTGACATCATCACATTCATACATTACTAAACTAGTGTCAGAAATGCATTTGAACCTTAGTAAATAGCAACTTGTCTGAAGCCATTTTTAAATCATATTTTCACTGTAATGACTTTGAAGAATTATAACAATTTGTGTAAAAAATTGTAGTTTTGTGACATTTCTATAGTCAAATTTTGACCTTTAATTGAGATCAGTGTGTATCGAGTATATTTGGTAAATTGGGTGCCCTCTGCAGTGAACCCAAGTCTCATGATTAATTACTTTTAAACCTAAGGTAAAGGTTATAATGACGTCATACAGCGTCATTGAATTATTTTTTTATAATTGTTTGTATGTCCCAAATTTTAGTTGCATTTTATTTGACGATTTTCACACTTTTAAGACATCTTATTCTCTATCCATAGCTTGCCTGATGAGAGATCTTATGTTGTTATCTTTGTCTTTACTTTTCTCTATCCCTGAGACATGTCCTCCCACAATTCACCATGTTTTCCCATAAGGCTTTGCATTTCGTCAAAATTTAAAATGGCAGACAGAAGCTATTTAATTTGATGAACTTTCCTTCATTAAAGCAAATCTTCCTGCAGTGTGAATGAATTTGACTTTTCAATATCCTTCCTTATCCCTTGACATATTTCTTATAGACTACTTATCCCTACATCCTCTGTAGTGTGAACCCGCCTTTAATCTGTTGGCAGAAAAACTTGAAAATAGTGAAAATAGGCCTGTTCAAAAAATAATGAACTTATTATAAAGTAACAAATCAGCTTATTTAACGTATATATTGATCTGCAAGCATGGGCTTAATTCAGAAGTGACTAATTTGCAAAAAGTTGGGTTTGAGATAATAGGGTTTTTATGGTAAAATGGTACCGTGTAACTTGGAAATCACCAAATTTCAGCCTTTAACATTGTTTAACAGATAAAAACAATATATATTTTATACTGAGAGAGAGAGATGTGCTAATTTTTGTTAAATAATTAAATTAGTACATTGATTAAATAATTTGAGAAATAAAAGGCTTGAAAATGCAAATTCGCTAGTTTGACTTTAATTAATTTTGTAGGAAAGAGAAATAAATTAAGTGTGATGTAGCATTATGCACATTCATTAGTTTTCCTATTGAATAATAAAAAAATGAGCGAAAATTGTCTTATTTACCACTTGTCTTGAAATAAAAATCCAGGTCTCTAGAAAGTTTTAAAATATAAACTAACGAATTGTACCTGCATGCTATTCACCACTTCTATCTTTTAGGAATGACAGCTTAATTGTTGGATATTCGCTACTGTTTACTTCTGTAACTTTAACAATTATTGGTTAAATTAAATTTCTGTAACTTTAGGTTCATTAGGGACACTTCCAGGATCACAATGGTAGGCCTACAATTATCTCATTTTTGACAAATTGGCTTATTCGATACGTCTGAATTAAGCCATCGATATCTAAGCACAACTACAGATTCAGTTTATTCTTATATATAAATAGGCTATGGCAGCTATATTTTTTTTTAGTTGATATGGTAACAAATAAACTTTTTGTGCACCCAACATATAATAATGATAATATGGCCTGAAATGAAAGGCGTGTTGGGCTATGGGGTGGGTCCACAATGCAAGGCAGCCAGTATTGTTCGTGAGAAACGATTTTTAATAAGGGTTATTCACCAAATAATTGATTGCTTGCAGAAAAAAAAAGCAGGGATCAATATTTCATTTCGTTGATTAACATTGTAGGATTAAGGAATGGCAGATATGACGACGTTAATTTCACATCCTATATATTTATATGATCGGTTAAGCAGCCCATTCAATCCCTCTCCCCCCACCCCAACCCCCTTCCTCCCCTCAACTGTATCCCAATTGGGTGCATTCTGGAAAACTAATGTTCGCATTGATTGGATTTTTTTAATTGGTTCGAATGGCACGCGTTATTTTCTTTTGTCTTTTCTTTAATAACGAAATGGCTATTATTAAAGTTAATTTTAGGAGTTCCATTAAGCCTAACGAGAAAATTGAACAAAAAAAAAAAAACAGGAGAAAGAAAAAAAAACTGCACGTTTTCAATAAATTTCTATCTGACACGATGATATGCAATTACCTAATTTACTTTAAATAATACAAAACTATGTCCATATAGTATACATTTAGCAAAATGAACTACGGCGCTCTTTTGTTAAACCATTTAGCTTTTTAATGGCGGCCGGAGTGTGTATAAAAGGGGGAATTGGGCTGGGAGTAGGGGGGGGGGGGAAAGAAGGGGTTTATGTCTGTCTGTATGTGTATTTTCAATGAGGAATTCTTGTACTTCCATTCCCCCACCCCCCACCAACTTACATCCCCTTTGCACTGAAATGCATTTTCAGATAATTTAGTTCAAACACAATCATGTGCTGAAGTACGTAGGCCTAATTGAATTTCAGAAAAACAAATTTTCTTTTTTTTCAGTTTTAAGTGAAAATGGTGGCATGGATAGAGCGACATCTAGTGAGCATATTTGGCACAAGTGTGCTAATGAGATTTGCTATTTACTGTTTTACAAATTTATACGATGTTCGCGTACTTATATCGATGGCTTAATTCACAAGTAGCGAATCGGAATGAGCCAATTTTTCAAAATTTAGATCCTAGAAGTGTCCCTAATTCACCTAAAGTTACAGAAATGAAATTAACCAATAATTGTTAAAGTTACATAAGTGAAGAGTAGCGAATATCCAAGAAGTTAGACATCCCTAAAAGTTAAAAGTAGCGATTCAATATGCAAACTAATGAATGTGCACATTCACTACTTTACACTATTTATTTTGCTTTCCTGCAAACTTAATCAAAGTCAAACTAGCGAATGTGCATTTTTAATCCTTTTATTTCTCAAATTACTTAATTAATTTACTAATTTAATTATTTAACACGCACATTCCCTATAAAATATATATATATTGTTTTATCTTTTCACCTAATTTCAGCTTTTTAACATTGTTTATTTCCAAATTATACCTTTTTTCCGTTAAAAACGTTATTATCTCGATAGCAACTTTTGGCTCATTCGCTTCTTGTGAATTAAGTCATCGATATAAACACCTGTTTTAATCAACCTTCTTATAGGCTAATTTAGGATTAATCTTTTGGGTAAATGTGTGAGAAAAAGCACGTGAAGATAATGAAAACGAATGCATGTAAGGTGCAAATAATGCATTGAATATCCAGGTTTTTGGGAAAAATATCGCTTTTTTGCCTAAAATCTGGGTAACTCTGTACTACATAACCCTCCATTTTTATTTTTTTTGCTGCTAACGGGCTAACGTCACACTCATATTGATGGTCACATTGACCTTTTCTAGGGGTCTAATAATGCATTCCCGTAACCAAGGGGAAAATCAATTAGGCAGCTGACCCTTGGTCAAACCTAAAAATGAGAAAAAAACCACAAAAAAAAGAATAGAAAATAAATTAGCTAATGAATATTTGTGAATGTTTTTTTCTCTCTTCTGTAAGTAAACAGCGGGTGCAGGTGTGAGGTCGAAATCCTATCGGTCACCGCGGGACCCCCTGCAGAAATTTCTGACGTTTCTTATAAAAGAAATACGTGGGATTCTAATATGTCAAACCTAATGAAAAACCGGTTAGTTAACAAGAAACAAAAAAAAATGAAGGAAAAAAAAACTGGGACTAAATTTTAGGTAGAAAATGTCGGCTGACTTAAATTGCCCCCCCCCCTCCCCTTCCCCTCTATTAATGCAAACGGACAGTCACTCATTTTTGCTTCAACATTTATTATTTTTCAAATATTATTCTTAATCTCATAAACCTGTACTTGACGTATAACCCTAACTTGGATATATTGCGGATCCGCTAAGTTTTGGTGGACAGGTTAATTGAATTTTGGTTAGGCCTAGGCCTATATGAAACTAGAAAGTAAATAAAATTGGTTAATTTAAATCATAACTTAAAGTATTGGTTTTAATGACATGAATATATCCTACTTTTTCGTGTAAAGCATATAAATTTGCTTGAAAAAATAGCAAAACTTTGTGTGAAAAAGCTATGCACGAAGATTGTGCTATATGGGCCTAACTGTATGACCAGATAGGGATTTAATGCCCAGAAGTAAGGCTTTTTTCTTAGGCTATAGATCCCTATGATGATCACGTTGCTTAAGCCATCGGCGACTGTGATTTATATTTTACATATTCGTGCAATTTTCTCTATTTTTCTAAATTGGTACAAAAGCAAAATTAGAACTTAATTTCAAGTTTGTAAAATTACCATGCAATTACATTTCCTACAAATAATATACACAATATTTCGCTAATTCCATATTAAGAGTACATTACTTGATTAACCATAATATGCCCCTATCAAAAGTATTCCCATGATGCATCATTTGACAAAAAAAACCACAATCTTCAACCATTTTAGCATGGAGCATTTCGCCGCCATTTTAGGATGGGCAAAACTGTAGGTTGCAATTTATTCACCACAGATGGCGCTTTACTTTTGAAAAGGGGGGGGAAGTAGGCCTATTCTTGGCATATAGTTACCTAACCAACAAATAATATAACCCGTACCATGAGTTAAGGGTTATCGGTGACCAAACGCTGTGTATTATACCTGCTACAAGGGACACAATCATATCTGATATTTGGGTGTGATTTCGTACTTGTGATACGAATTGATTGGTTGAATGTTATGACCTGACCGTAGGTTCAAGGTCAATTTGTGAACTCTTTTGACGTCATCCCCGTGGATCTTCTGTTGCATAATTGCAGATCCAAGATGAATAATGTGGTCGAAATTTGAGCGCAGTGTTTTTTAATTTATCTATTATAATTAGGTGCAATTGAATTTATTAATGACCCTGCTGTAATTCCCTGATTAATTTGAAGCGTACGTGCTTCATTAATGCTGTCAGTATTAATTAAACGTTGGCAACGTTTCAGCGCTGCTGCAGAAATTTGGCATAATTGTTAATTGTTGTTATTCTTACTCACTGTTTATTTATCATATTGGAAAAGCAATAGGACATTGATTAAATATTGCAATTGGGCTCTTCCAAGTGTCAGATCTGGGTGCTTTTTTTCTCATCGTGTTTCGATGAATATCGGAACTAATTGGTCTTGGCCTATACCGTACTGCTATCTATAGAGAGTGCTTACTCGTAAAAGAATATTCGGTATTGATTTATTGGAAAGGACTGCAAATGAATGACTTTCGTATAGAGAAATATAATGATCAACACGAACAGAATATTGCACTATTGTATATCACCTGTCGCAATTCAATTAATGACCAGTGGCTATGCCTACATGTGCTTGCTGACCACTGCATGGTCATTTCGATGGAGGGTTGAAAGGAAACCAGTAAGGTTCTGGAAATATTCTATGGAAGTATTTTTATCCCAGTAACTCGTAACGATATTAGGCATATAGTTTTGGTGGCATTTGTGCCATCTGCTTGAAAATGCAGTAACTACTTATAAGGGCGTAACAGTCATTTGAGTGAAAAGTTTAATTTAAAACTACTCCATGTCTTATCATTGGGGTTTCTGTTGGGCCGCCATGAGTTCAGCTTGTTTGTAAAATCATAGTTTGTTTCAATATGGTCGATTTACTATGAGCTATGGCTGGCTAGACATTATTTAAAGACAGTTAAAGGGACAGTCCCATTTTGTGACAAATGAATCTTAAAATTAAGATTATGCAGTTATGTAAACTGCATTAATAATTGCAGTTTACTTAACGTAATTCAGAAATCACGATGTTTCCTAAAAAAGATGATAGGCGCCATTTTTTTATAATAGTCCCCCACCCAGGCAGAATGGCGCTGCATGCAAGGGTTCAAATTGGCTTCACTATGTCACTATGGAATAATTATGTGCCTTCTCTGTTTACGTAAAAACGTGTACATTATCAAGTTTATTACTAGGGCCTATAGTGATACGGAGCAAAAGAACGGCGTGAATATCCCATTACTGGCAATTACAAGTCAATGGAAATTTACGCCGTTCTTTTGCTAGGTATCACTATTGACAAAATGACTTCCAACATGGCTACTAGGCCTATAAACCATGGAGATTTTTGTCCATATATTGGCATGTTTCAAAATTAATAACTATTGAATGGTAATTATAAATTAAATTTCTTCGCTTTTCTTGTTTTTTCTCTTATCTTTCTTGCAAAAAAATGCTTGAGGTAAGATGGGACTGTCCCTTTAAGTATAATCTGTAGACTTCAAATGTAGTGAGCTTGTGTCAAAGTAAGCCTATGACATGTAGCATTATGTATAGGCCTAATACAGAAATACAGTACTAAATAACAACCAGCTGTTGTTGGGTCGCATGTGGTATATGCTTGTATAGTCCTGATGTCCAGATCCACCTTATATCACTTTATCACGTGTCATACTTAAAGAATTCGTGTAATGCATTACTTTTATTATCACGAATTACAATAGTGAGTAGGATAACAGGGAATAAGAACATAGTTTTGCTATTAACAAGTTTAAGAATGTTAAAAGTATACTTTTTTTATTTTATTTTGTTTAAGGTTTTTTTTTTTTATTATCGTTTCTCAGATTTCTTATTAATGTCGTTTCATTGTGTTTTATCTGACTTTGCGGAAGTTGGCTATTTTGGGTGTAAATTCCACATTTTGTGGGCTTGGTGTGGAATGGGGGTGAGGATATGTGATTTTTTTTGGAGGAAAAGACTAGCCATGCATTTACCAAAATAGCATTTTGGATGAAACTTAAAATAAAAACCGGAATCTAAAAACTGGCTCGCTGGTCCAAAATTAAACTCTTAAGTACGTTGTTGTATATGCCCAATTTTGTTATTACAGAATGAGGGTCCATGCATGCACAAATAAATTCGTAATTTAAAATAAATAAAAAAGTTCAGGTGGGCTAAAATAAAAGTCTTGACTAAACCAGACAAAAATTAATAATATAACATAAGATTTTCATTAGCTTGTGGTAGCCATGTATATACACTTATAACCATATACAGGACTCATTTGGGGGGAGAGGGGCTAGCCAAAAAATTAATTCTGTACAAAAATAGAAATGGGGGAGGGGGAACTAGAGCCCCTATCCATCCCCCCTTCATCTTGTTGTGGAGTTCCCTTAATTTTTTGAACACAAAAGCATGTTTTAACATCTTTCATCATACACTGCTAAAAATTCTGTATTTTCACAGCATTTAATTTTTGTTCTGTAATATTTTACACAAATGTCTGTATATTTACATTACAGGGGATGTACGTATTTCTTTATTTACCACAACAGGTTCTGTTAATTGAAACTGCAGTTCTGTAATAACTACTTTTATTGTGCACTACAAATTTAAAGAACATTGGAAGACTTGTGCTGGCCACAATTAAGATCCTATAGCACAAGGTTCACTTTCAACTTCTGCATTTTTACTGAAATATTTTAAAGGGAAAGTCCCATTTTGTAGCAAGTGATATTTAACAATTACTAGATATGAATGGCTGTGACAATAATATGTGCATGCAAAGTTTCCATATTGAAGAAATTACAACGTTTGCCAAGTACACGTTAGGCGCCATTTTTTAATAGATTTCAGCAGACACTGAAAGTTGGTGGCGCCCTCAAGTATGCATGTCTACGTGTTTCATGAGAGCCGATGCCTTTTATCCAGTAGTGGGCTCTACATACTGTCAGTAAAATGGTGCCTATTTTGGACTTTGCATTTTCAACCAAATCCATGTATTTAGGACATTTTATTTATTGATTGGTGGGCTCAAGTCAAATTGCAATTTCCATGCCTTTACTAATTTTTCATGCTCTTCCTCCAAACACCACCTTCTTTAAAAGTGGGACTTTCCCTTTAAGTGTAGCTAACGTTGCTATGGAACTATTGTTGGAAATTTATAAAATTATGCATTTTAAGATAATCTAACGCCAGCAAATACCTGAAAATAACGGTACTATTGCTCAAGGATACCCGAACCAAGGCTTACTCATACAGTTTGTACATGAAAGTCGTTTGGCCTTTAAAGTAAAAGTATGTCATACCGTTAAATAACTAGCACGTTCTGGTACCTGTACCTGGTACACCCCCATCATGCACAGTCCTGCAATATTACATGTACGATTAGTCCAGTCTCTGATATTATGCAGTTATCAATGGCTAGATATAAGTCCAGATTGCTATTTTCTAAATTAATGGAAAATTTATTAAGGGCGTGTTTTATAAAAGTTAATAGCTCGCTGGAAACTAATTAATAAAAGTGATAAAAATAGTAATAAAAAAAGAGAAATGTATTAAATTAACCAGCGTGTGCTTGCATATGCCGGATTGAAAATCCTGTTGAAAAGTACATTGGGATCCCTGGCCATACTCCCTTATGTTTTTTTTTTTCTCCCCCTGTTTTTTAACAGTTTGGGAACACACATGGGCCACCCCCCTTTATTGTACCCCTGGCTGGCTTAATTCAATCGTATATCATTAATTTTTTTATTGCAAGTTTTAATTATTTTGACCCTAACAGACCCAACTGCATGCATGTATAAAATTTTAATTAGAAAATTTGTAAACGTATATTATGAAGGTAAATCACAGAAATGTCAACGAACCAATTTTTTGTTGTTGCGCTCTTAATTTTTTTTTTAATTTTTTTTTTTTTGGAAAATGAATGTTTGTATGCATAGTAATAAAATGTTATGGCTAATAGTTTTATGTTTAGAACGTCGTTTATATCTGTTTATGGGGATTGTTTTGGTATAACTGTTTAATGTAGGCCTACATGCAGATTTAGAAAGTAATTGTGAAAATGGCCGTCAATTCAAGGGAAATTGCAGTAGGCTTATTTGAGTAATAATAATGCCGATGGACCTAAATTCCTCTACCTAAAAAAAAATTCCAGAGGAATTTCTTAGAAATCCAATGTATTTTTGCTGCACTCTGGACCTTGCTACTGAAATTTTATTGAAAGTATTTTAGAAAGTTCTAGAAATATGTAATTTTTAGCATGCTCAATTTATTTCTAAGTGGGGTTCAAATAATTGTGTCTGGACTATTTTTGGAAGCCATTTATCATGTTTATCAAAGGCTGGTAAGCTTCTCTGTCTATAAGAGAGCGCAATTTTTCCCATTGAAAAATCGGTTTTTCAGTTGGGAAACTCATCTTCTTTTAGTGGAGGCAGGCTATGTATACTAACTGCTAAAATAGTGCAAGGATCAGATCATTTCCTAAATTTACTGTCAAAATAATTTAAGAAATAATAATAATTTTAGTTTGTATGTTATTACTTATAATAGATTTTGCATCTTGCTTAAAAGTTCAGTGGTTTTTCTAAAATCTTTAGCACACACCTTGATGATTTAAGAAAAGAAAATATTTTGGAAACTCTTCAGTAAATTTCATAATAGCTATGTTTTTTTACTAGAAAAAGATGAAAAAAATATTAATCAGGAATGCCTGGAATGTACATTTATGCACAATAATAGAAATCTATACATAGTTTAGGCCAAGTTAGCACAAACTATAGTGGGTTCCAATAATTTTGAACCCTGGCTGCATAGGAAATACATGGGGAGCAGGGTCCAAAGTTATTGGAACCGACTATAGACCTATACTCCGTTAAAATAATGCTTAGACCTGGGCCCGCCACCTAGTGTCAGTTTTTATTTTGCTCATTTGCAGTTGCCATCCATGGGGGCTCCCTTTGGCTATCTGGGGCATATGGCAAGCTGTAAGTTAGGATTCGTCTGCCCTTCTGAAACCCAAACTTATACAGGTAACAAGTTAGGATCTCAGAAGCAGGCGAATCCTAACCTACAGTTTGCCATTTGCCTCAGAGATCCAATGGAAGCCCCAGCTCATGAAGGGCATGCT
>JAQIXP010000817.1:0-22158 GCA_034700285.1 Proteroiulus fuscus
GATCCAAGTATAAATAGTTCCAAATTGTGGTCGTCCAAAAAGTATGAACATTTCCGGGTATAAATAAAAAAAGGTATGAACACTTCAGCCTCCCCATTTTTAAGATAGAAATCTTGCGTTTTGGAATGCACCTTCACATTTTGGTTCCCTGGAGAATTATTTGTTTTGAGTCCAACTTAACCCTATACCCAAATTTGGGTATCTAATACCCAACATTTTGCACATAATTCTGGCAATTTTAATCTTCAGTGATCACAATGAGCAACTTTTTCCATCCTATCCCAACTTTTCATTGATTAAGTGGATAGAACAACACTTTAGCTACAATTTTATGCAAATATCTCATTTTCAGCACAAATGTGGATTCACGTGGTTTTGGATCTTCTGTCAATTAGCCTTTACTTTTGGATAAAGTGCAAACTTTCCCTTTTTAATAGACACGGAGATTGCTCGTAAATGGTTGCCTTTTACTGGATTTCTGGAAGCGGGCCTCAGAAACCACCCCTTGACGTTATAAATTGAAATAAATGGTTTGCAATTACCCAGATTTTCCACCATGCATTCCAGAACCACCTTTTCTCCTTTATCCACATAAATGTTTTTGGGTTTACTCAATATTGTCGGAACGTGATCGGACGGCCTTTCCCCATTGTCTCCGAAGAAATCGTCGTCGTTGGCTAAAGCTGAAATAAACAAAAGTCAATTAGTATTTTGTGGTAATTACGTGAAGGGAAAAAACAAAAAGATGATATAAAACAAACAATGGAAGGTTGTTTTTCCAACCCGAAACGAAAATTTAGTTTTCGTTCAATATATCGTATGTCATAACATGTAGGGAAAATATATTATGGAATTGACCTAGATTTTCAAAACCGAAATATTCACGATTGTTGTTGGGTGTGGCAAGAAGACATTATTTTGTGTTTGGGAAAATGTATCTCAGTTGCAGTAGCAGTAGCAGCATTGAATGTTTCTGATAGTAAAATAGTTGCCATAGCTTGCTTCTGTGCACGGCCCATTAGGTATTTGGGGTATAAATTCAAACAATCGAGGAAATACTCCCAAAGTGTTAACCCTTATAAATTCTCTAGAGGCATTAGGACAAAACGTAGAAAGATAAAAATAATATTATTGAAATTGAAATTGTCAGTGATGAGAAATCAAAAGTTTTGTGTAAAAGATGGGCAGCGCCATATTGTTCGATCTCAGAAATAACTGAATAGTAAAATCTCAGAATTTTTTAGCGCCATCTGTTATTGGGTGGAAGAAAGAGTCACCATTGGAAGCATTCAATTTTGGCTTCACATTCCTTACAAGTTAGATGCAATAATGCATAAAAAAAAATGAGTGAATAAAAGAAAAAAATATATATATATATCCTATTTAAATAAATTCCAAGATTATAAATTTGATTATAAAATGGCAGAAATTTTCTGATATTTTTTTTATAGTGAATGTGCATGTTGGTGGCGCTTTTTTGGCTATAAAATTGGATGCAATATGAAATATTATGAAATATAGTCTTTTATCCGGACTGTTTCTTATTAATGGTAAGCTTGTATCACATAACAATAATTGAATTTCTCATGTTACCACTTTCTCTCTTCTTTCATTTAAACATCACTTTGAACAAAACAGGACTTTTCCTTTAATTCAGGTGGTCACGGGTGTCCAATAACGTCTTCTACTTTTGTAGATTTTTAAATTTATCTTCAAAGTTGACAAATTCATCCTTATTTTTCTATTTTGCCCCATTATTTGTATCTTTATACAAAGGGTTAGTGCCGCTGTGTCCAATGAGAGATGTGTTATGATCTCGAGGTATTATACGGACATTGTTATGAGACCAAACATCTCATCTCAAGACAAATTCGGTTAAAATTCATCTTATTTGGGTAAAAATTATACTATATCAAATTCTTATAGTAAGGGGAAAACGCTATTGTATATTCCTATATTTTTCTTTTGGGGGGGGGAAGGGAATGGCCGAAAATCTTTTTTTTGTTTGTTGTAATATGGTGCATATGGGAAGTATACATACTCCTTTATTTTGCTCATACATTAGAGTATGAGGCATATTAAATTCATTCCTTCAAATATTTTGTATCGAATTTCAAGTTTAAAAATGGGATTCCGACCCAGCATTACTCAGGCGTTGTATGTGTTTGCCTAATTACAGGGGGAGCGGGGAACATGCCAGAAAACTTATACGTTAAAAATTATAATGTCAGTGGCTTAATTTACAAGTAGCGAATAAGCCATGTTATCACATTGGCAGGGTGTCTGGCCGTCTGGAAAACCTGGAAATGTCATGGAAATCAGTATTGTCTGGAAATGTCAGGGAAATGTAATCTGTGTCTGGAAAATATTGGTGATTGGCACTATTGGTGATTTTTTTTAGCCCATTTTGAGTTTTTTTGAGCAAAAAATTTGCCTGCAGCGCCATTTTCTGTATTTTTTTTTGTTACCCTTCAGATTTTTGTTTGCAGGCCATAGCAAAATATTTGTGGGTCGTTAAAAAAATGGATTTTCTGGTGCGGCCCAGGGTAGTTGCCAAATATTGCAGTTTTAATTGCATATGTCAGTAAAAATGAGTTAAAATTTACTTTCGTTTGGTCTGGAAATTTGTGAAAATTTGTCCCGAAAACCTGGAAATGTCATGGAAATTCGTTACTGGATTTGGCCGGACACCCTGCATTGGATATTCGCTACTTATGAATTAAACCATCGATGCTATTCCTTGAACGTTTTCGTTCCCGTGAGTCATGCATGACATCAGCTCTCATATATAGGCCTATGAGGCATTATGCAGTATACATGTAGACTATCAGTGAGTTCCATGGATATTAATTAAAACTGGAAAGGGACAGTCCCATTATTCGTTGGTTTTCTTTTCGTCCTTGAATTCGAAATGGAGGGGTTTTTTTTCTGTATGTCGATTTTAATTAAATCTAATGAAAATTTGCCCTGAATTCCATTAAATATGTTTTTCATCCCACGCGTGAAAATATTTGAACAGCTTTTCAAGTTCCCTCGTTGCGTGTAATTATTATCAAACACGTACATTTGGATCCACTGAAATGATGCATTGTGGGTAGGGTGTTACATAATATATGTAAAAGCGAAATGTAGGTCAAATCGAATTCTTTTTAATGCCGGAAGTGATATTCCATAAACAAACCCACAAACACACGGTACATATGGTGGCACCATTCATCCATCAGGCACCACGTCATCCCGACATCAACAGGCACGCCATATAGGCTACATGCAGTCCTATATAGTCATACATAAACGAGTTTTTTTTTTGCCACGAAGTAACATAATCACTGTACTTTTAATATTTAATTAACTATTTAATTATCGATCATTTCCGCGCGTTAATCGTTAGTTAGTGAGATTATTACCATAAAGCTTTATAATATATGTAGGCCTAGAAATGATCATTCTCCTCGAGAAAATGTCGTTCCAAAATGGAACTCGACGCACGCGCACGTGCCGCTAGCATTTTGGTTGGCTGGATTGTGCGCGTGCATTAATTGACACGCCCCCATTTTGGAACGATAGAATGGAATTGAATTAAGAAGTAATGGGTGCCATCTTTTGGCGATTTGTTAATAAGATAAACCTTTGAGACCAATTTAGCTCAATTTTTAGCTTGTTTATAAATTAGTCTGGTGTTGGAATTCGGGCGCCCTATTTTTGGAAACTCATAGCGCTATGTCGATGCAGTATATAATGGATGATGAAAATAAGTTACTGGTGCATGGTGTAACTGCTGCTGGACTAAACTTAAAGGGAAAGTCCCACCTTGTAGCAAGTAATATTTAAGTTGTTCATGTGGGACTTTCCCTTTAAGGTTGGTGTGACTGCAATCCGCCTACCTATCTTTGAAAGTCATTTTGGGTTTTATTTTTGGTTTTGACACTTTATTCAATTTTTAGGATGCTAGTACAGAAACGAGTTGTGACACAATCTAGAAAGTAGTTAAAAATTTAATTGATAAAATTAAAATAATTAAATATGGTTAAAATGCATTTGACAACATTAGTGTATGGAACAAGTTTTCCCTTACACCAATGTTATTCAATGCATTATTATCAAGTTTACTTTAATATTATCATGGAAGTTAAACTACTCAGCAAATTATTTTAAAATCTTCTGTGATTTTACTGTATTTACTTAAAAGACTTGAATAATAAATTAGCAATGCTGTGACTGAATAAATATAAAAAACAAAATGGCTGATTTACTAATAAACGTAAAGTATCAAGTTTTCCCACTTCACGAATCTAAATTTAGATTTAGGCCTGTTGCTGCATAGTAAGTTCAGTTAGTCACTTTGAGGTTTTAAGGAACAGGAACTGGGCTCACATTTCGATATATTTAAAAAAAATATCTGGATTTTTTTTTTTCCGTTTGAATAACTGAAACCAGGTGTTTCTTCTCATCTGATGAAAATAAAATGCGCAAGATCCTGGTATAATTTATAACTTTTCTTTTTGTTTTTTATTTGAGCTATAGTTGTACTTTTATACACGAGAATACCAGATTTTGAAAAACAAAATGAGTAAATCTGACAAACTAATTGCTAGTTTTGAGAAATTTACGTTTATCAAAGTATATAACAAAACTGTGATCGCTGTTTTAGGTTATAAATTGAAATTGACATACTAATTGCTGGTTTCAGATGGTTTAATAACGTGTCAAAAATAACCTTGTTAAGTAAATAAAAGAAACTTAGTTAGATTTAATTAGTACTTAATTAATTAATTGATTTGAAAAAAAAAATCATTAAATGTAATTTTTGGGATCAAAGTTAGGTGTGGACGAATTGACTATAACTGGATAAATTATATTTATCGATGTAAAAAAGTGAATGGAAAAGCCCATTGACCTACATTTTATTTAGGCCTAGTCGTGTTATTATAATGGCCACACCTTTCACTCCCACTTTTCCTATAAAATATATAGATATAATAATGACAGAATCTGAAAGACATTTAGCTATAATTATCCTGATGATATTTGATACAGGTATATGCTGTATGTTCTAGCATGATATGATATAAGGAAAATAAACATTGAAATAGAAATATGAAATTCTTGTTATACAAGGCAAAATAAGCATAATTTAAATGTGAAATGCAGCTTATAATTATAATATAAAATATAATATTTTTTATATACTTTGGCGTTGTAATTATAGATGCTGGTCGTATTTCTTATTTTATGTAACTTGTATGTTTATCAAATAATATTGGCCTTGCATTGTGATTGCGAAATCAATCCGCCTGGTTTTGGAAGCCATTTTTATTTTTTATTTATTATTTTACAAATTTTGCCAGCTTTTAGGTGTTGATCTTAGAAAGAAGTTTGTGAAATCTTGGAAATGATAACGCGATTGGTGTATTTGCATGTCTTTGTTATTAATTGCAGAATTAAATTTGATATAGAAATTCGAATGCTTTTTTAAACATTATGTATATATTAACGTTATCCCAATGCATTTTTAACAAGTTTACTTATTTAATGCATTTATAAGACTTTAGTCCAGCTGCACCAACAAGAGTTAACATTAACCCAATGTTATAGTTAATCCAGGGTTCCCACTAATTTTTACCAATTGATTTCCCTGACTTTTCCTGACCGAGTGGAAAAGCAGGGGCAAAGCAATACAAGTGGAGTACCATTAAGTCTAGGCAATCCAATAAGTACCTCCATGTGGATAGCCTATAATTGCATATGGAGTAGCATTTCTCACATCATTTTAATTTGATATTTCACAATTAGTCTAGCCTATACCATTCTTTCAATTTCTTTTTGTTCAGCTATTTCCCTGACTTTATACTAGTTTTTGTTAAATTCCCTGACTTTTCAGGTGAGTGATGGGAACTTTGGTTAATCTTAGGTTTTCTTTGCATTTCTGAACTTTCATTGGCCCAAATCAGCCACATGATCATAATAACCCAGGGTAAAAACTCATCCATTTTTTTGTTGTTGTCATTTTAGAAATAACTTGTAACAAGGTGAGATTTTCCCCTTTAAAAGTTTTTCTTCATCTCAAATTTACTTACCAGTTAGACTTCCTGCTCAACTTTTATTCATAAGCATATGTATAAATGAAGGTCTTGCACTCAGCCTTCTCTCCAATAATTCAATTCAATTCAATTCTGTGTTTTTCCCTCCCGTTTGTAAAGTACTAATTTTGCCTCCCATTATAAGTATAGGTTATTCATGTTTTCTATAGATTTGCCGCGAATTATTATTATTAAAATTAGCCGGTCTGTACAGGCCTACTTATAAGTTATAATGAGGACATTAATTGTAGTTATCAACTGCAGCAAGTACAGGGCGCCCAAGATATACTCTTTCAAGTGTCCAATTAGGGACAACTTATAGGGAAATTCCCACTTTGTAACAAGTGATATTTAAATTGAACACACTTACTATAGATATGAATTAATGGCTGTAACAACAATAATTGCAGCAGTTTCCATATTGAAGAAATCATGACGTTTTGCCAAAATACATGTTAGGCACCATTTTCCATAGATTTTAGCAGACACTGAAAGTTGGTGGCGCCCTCTAGGAAATGCGTCTTCGTGTTTCAGGAGAGCTGATGCCTTTTAGCCAGTAGAGGGCGCTACACACTGTTAGTAAAATGGCGCCTATTTGGGCTGTGCATTTTCAACCAAATCCATGTATTCTGGACATTTTATTTATTGATTGTTGGCTCCAATTAAATTACAATTTCCATGAATTGTAATAAGTTTTCACGCTCTTCGTTCTACAAACAACTTTCTTTCAAAGTGGGACTTTCCCTTTAAAAAAATACTGGCTTATATAGTGCATGGGTCAGTAGTATATATTGGAAATAAAAATAGTACATTTTAACAATTTCCGAGAAAAATGTTTATTTGCTATAATGATATAGCCTATGTTATGACTAAATACTTAAGTTGACATGTATAGAGTAGCAATATACATTGCTTATACAAAAAATGACCTAAAGCTAAGGGTTTATTTATGATGCTTAGCTTTTTTTTTTCTATTTCCTAATATAAATTTCCCCTTCGTCATAAATTGTTAGCTTAGACTTTTTAAAAAAAAACTATGGTAAAAGTTGTTAAAATAAACTAGGGTGTATCATGTTGAAAAACAGTCGAAGAGATATAATAAAATGGTTGTGGAGATAAAAATTAAAAAAAAAACTGTAGAGAAAATGTATACGATCGTCATGCTTTGGTAGCCATGTTATTGTCAACGTTATGTGCTTTTTTTCCATTAAAATTACACGCTAGCATGTTTTCTGCTCATTTCAATTAATGTTTTAAAAACTAAAAATACATAATGATGTTTTTATTTTTAAAAAAAAATGCAGACGAAATTCCTGCCATGATTCAATCTACCGGTACATCCAAAAAAAGTGAAGGGCTAAAAATAGTCAATCTATTCGTGACAATCGTGCCTAACGACTTGAAAAAGGCTGCCAACATTTTTTAATGCATTTTTCTCTAGTTTTTTTTCGAATTGCACCTGCGAGTAGGATAGGAAAATAGTTCCTGTGCCTACTAGACTGTGTATACAAACCCAAAAAAACAATGTTACATCTTAATTATGACTTGTTTGCATGAAAAATATGACATTTTGACTACTTTTATTTACTAAATATGCCTACAATGCATTATTTTATAAGACATTATTATTTTATTCACGAATCGGGCAATATCGCTGGCGCCATCGTGTGGCTGAGTGCAGAAACAAACAGAAGGGTCTAAAATCTAGTTTCTGCTACCACAAGTCTTGCTACTTGAAACTTATAAACAAGTTTTCGGGAAGGAAGTTAAATCGTTTCCTAAAGCCTAAGTAATTAAAGGGAAAGTCCCACTTTGTAACAAGTGATATTTACGTCGTTCACGCTTGCTAGATGTGAATGGCTGTGACAATAAATAAGTGCGGCTGAGTTTCCTTATTGAAGAAATTATGACATTTGTCGAATACACGTTAGGCGCCATTTTTACATCGATTTCAGCAGACTCTGAAAGTTGGTGGCGCCCTCTAGGACGTGCGTGTGTACGTGTTCCATGAGAGCTGATGTCTTTTATCCAGTAGGGGGCGCTACATACTGTCAGTACAATGGCGCCTATACTTGGCTTTGCATTTTCAGGAACATTATTGAATTGGTGGGGTCAAATCAAATTTCAATTAATTTCCATGCCTTTCCTAATTTTTTTCATGTTGTTCCTCCTACAACCAACTTCTTTCGAAGTGGGACTTTCCCTTTAAAATGTTAATTGGACAAATAATGCAGGCCTATAGAATTTAAATTGTTATATTAAAAGTTATTGTAAAATGATAATGAATGTTGGTGGTCATTCAATCCCTTATGGAAGTTGCCAGTGAAAATACACGGTCAGGTGGCGTCTGGACAATGCCCAACTGATGAATTGCTCACTTCAGTTCACATTTTAATTTGTGTTTTTCTTAAAACATAAGACCAATTAAATGCTCGTTGCATTTACATAATTGCTGTAGGTCACGGACGTGGGATTTTACTACATTTGAAAGTGTATGGGGGTAAAAACATAAAATCGCCCACCTTTTTTATTAATTTAAAATATCCATTTAGGGATCAAATTTTTTTCAGTACTTTTGTACAGGTCCTTGTATGTCTTGTCGGCCTTGAGTATAAATTGCATAGTAAGGTGGATATGAGGTGTATGGGTGGGTGGGGAAGTGGGTCATCGATAAATCTCGCCATTACAAATATATGAAGGGTTGTATTACCTGGAAAAATGGCGCCTAACTTTTATTTGGCAAACGTGGTGATTTCTTCAGGTATGGAAACTCTGCTGCAATTATTATTGTCACAGCCATTGATATTTAGTAAGAATGTACAACTTAAATTTCACTCGTTACAAAGTGGGACTTTCCCTTTAACCAAGTTTCCAGATCTTGTGTATCAGCAGATTAATGCGCTTAATCATGATTTGCAATTGATCAAATGATGATTCATCGATGAACATGTCCACTTGAATGGGGTCTAGCGTTGCTAAAGTGCATTAGATTGGTTCTAAGTTTGTTGTATGCTACACCTTGTTATGTAACGTGTTACTGATTGATACAATATGGTGTTATACAATATAATGTTAAATGACTAAGTTCAGAATATAACTTTCTTTCTCTTTTTGAAACGAGTTGTAGGGCTATAACTTTGCTATATATATGTAACACTTTTTGTGATATAGTGTGAACGCACCTTTAGAATGAGTTAAGCATAGCCAGGCTTACTTCCCTAATGAAATTTTCGTCGAAAAATAGGACCGAATGCACGTGCACATTCCAACAAACTGAATGTAATCGGCACGTGCAATGGAGACGTTCCGTTTTATTTTTTGGAACGAAAATTTTGTAAAGGTCGCTGTGAATTAGGAATATAGTCGAAATCCACATAATGGAATTTGGCATATGAAAGTGTTGAAAATGCGAGCTTATAATCAGAAATTCTGCGCGAATTTCCTGAATTCCATGCAATGCGAGTTTAAAAAATTCATCTATTGTATATATTTATAGCGTTTTCATGCTTGTGTGTAGGAAGAAGAGACAAAACCCGTGCACTTCCGCGTATTATTTTTACGTCTATATAATATGGTTATGTAGTCATCCGAGGACATCAGGCAAAATGCCAGCGAATGCATTAAAACTCTAGCTAAGCCTATATGTATATTCTCGTATTTTTCCCTTTAAAATATCGTGTTATTTTCGTGAATAGGAAGAGAACCCAGTAGGGGGCGCCATAGGCGCTGAAGGATTGTGCATTTTGTTGCGTGTCACCTTATTCCCCCACCATTACAACATTAATTTTCCCCGAATGACAAAATGGTTGCTTTTTTGAGCACAATATCTAGGCCTTGTATCCATTCGCTATTATTCAACAACCCTGAAGTCCCCAGCAGTGTGAGCTATAGGGAAGCAAAGGCAAAAAGAAAGGGAATGTCACATGCATGTAGTGATAGGGCTAGGTTTCACTAAATCATCAAGGATGCACACAAACACATAACATACCATCCATACGGTACAAATGTATGCCCTGTGTGGATTTTTTTCTTGGTCTCTCTGAGTCTGTTCAGCAAAAGAGTGCACTGCTAGTCTGCTGAGAAACCAATCAGGAATTTCTCAAATATAGATTATAGCTATTTGCTGCACCCCATTAAACATCTCGTATAGTAAAAATATATTGAGCAGATTCCAGGAAAAATGGCACTATTTCTGTGAGAGAAAACTCCACTCACTGCACTAAAAGTGCATCCAATTACTGCAATTTATGCATAATTAAATCTAAGGATTGATTTGTTACACTTATAAAGAAAATTCTCACCTTGAAACTATATACATATAGTAATTTTAAATTAATTGAGAAGGACATTGATATTAATACCCACTCATGTCCTAGAGGGCGCCGCCATCTTTCAGTGTTTACTTAAATCTTTTTTTAAAAAAATGGCGCCTAACGTGTATTTGGGTAACGTCTTGATTTCTTCAAGTTATGGAAACTCTGCTGCAATTATTATTGTCATATAGCCAATCTGAGTGAGAATAATTCAAATATCAATATGTTACAAAGTGGGACTTTCCCTTTAAATGAATTTATTGTGCTTTTAATGTGCAGTAAAATTGTAGCAATGCACTTTCTCAAAGTCAATTTTTTATTTTCTTACAGGAGTGCACTGAGAGAGACATCGTATTTTGAAAATACCAGTAATTTGCATAAAACTGACGTGCATGAGCATTGGAAGAGAAGTGCCAAAAATAATGGTAAGATTTGTATGTTATTTATTATATCCAACTTCATTGAAAATAATTCAGGAATGCAAAATTGTATGTTTCCCGAGTATCTTGCAAATTTATTCAACCCAATTTTCGGTCATTTTTCTGTTGAAAAATGCGGAAGTATATATCTGTCCTTTTTTTTCTTCTCTTCTATGTATTATTTCAAGACGTGTATTTTATTTATTTTGAACCCAGATGCCCATTTTCCCCTTTCACTTTTCAACCATGTTGCTAGTCTTTTGGCAGATATGCTCGCCCCTTAACCCAAATAAGGTTTTGCGAGGGGTCACGTGCAACATTCATTATATTTTTCAAAATATTTTGAAAAACGAGTATGCAAATAAACATTTGAGATTCACATTGAAATAACTATATTGAATGAATGAAAATAAGCACGGGTGAAAATATGTGCGGGGCTAGGAGGGGATTTAGCCAAAATGTGGCGGCCATGTTGGGACTCTTAAAGTGTTCATTGAAGCTTATGCCACTTTGCTATGTGATTTATAATCGCTAGTGTTTGGCTAAATTTATTTTGGACCCCGGATGAGGGTCAGACCACCGTTCGCGACTCCAATTAAAATAGGGAACTTTTCCATTTTAATCTAATCTTTTTACGTAACAAAAATTCTTTTCTCCTAAAAGTGCAGACTTATAATTATTATTGCTGGTGTACAATAATGTATATACAAGGCCACCTAAATACATAATGTAAGCACGACTTTGAGTGACACGAGTAGGCCTAATGCTACTCGGTGGCACAAAATGTTGGACATTTTCCAGACCCCTAATTGTTGATCTTTATAGTTTTAAGATCATCATCGTCGAATTATATCAATAAATGTACCCGCACAGTGGGTCTATCCCCCTTCCTCACCACCCCCCAATAGCTACTGCATTAAGTGTAACAGACACGAGGGCACTCAAGTTTTGTGCATATGTAATTAGAAATGACGTCAGATTCAGAACCATCGTTTTCAAGATTTCTCTGACATCACAGCCTTATAGCCTTCTACCAAATTGACTCAAAATGTCAGCTTAAAAGGTCGGCTGACATGTGCACTGTTAATTTAGGACTTTTAGTTCAGCAATTTATGGCCCACTTGCTGCTAAAGGACACGTGTGACGTCAATCTGATTTGCCAGTTTTGCTGCGAGAATTCTTGCCATTTAGGACCATTTTATTAAGACTTATTTTTTGCATTAAATTCCAAATTGATTGGAGTTTGTTATTGTTGTTTCCCTTTAAAGGGAAAGTCCCACTTTGAAAGAAGTTGGTTGTAGAAGGAATAGCATGAAAAATTAGGAAAGGCATGGAAATTGCAATTTGATTTGAACCCACCATAAAATGTCCTGAATGCATGGATTTGGTTGAAAATGCAACGTCCAAATAGGCGCCATTTTACCGACAGTATGTAGCGCCCCCAACTTTTTCAGTGTCTACTGAAATCTTGAAAAATGGCACCTAACGTGTATTTGACAAAAGTATTGATTTATTCAATATGAAAACTCTGTTGCAATTATTATTATTGTCACAGCCATTCATAGGCTATCTATAGTTATAACTTATAGGCCTATCACTTGTTACAAAGTGGGACTTTCCCTTTAAGCTGTAATGTTAAATGCCTGGATTATTTCTGGTATATGATAATATGTATATATACAGCAAGCATAATAAGTATATACCAGAGCGACATATCCCTTGATCATCAGATTAAATGTAATTACTTATAAAGATTAATTGAGTAATAATTGGCTCATATAATCCAGTGACGCATTTATAGTCTTTTAGGAGAGCTGCTCCCATCAACTGGTTAATGTTGAGGAACTCATGAATAAGTTAGATTTTTAAAGACACATAAAAATGTAAGAATAATGACCTTCGTTTATATATATAACGATGAAGAGATATTGGTAATTATTTTTAATAATTATATATAGTCCTTAATGCACGTATATATATTATGGCATTGGACACCCAAGAAGAATTGTCTAAAATGGGGAGATAACTGCATATAGCTGCTAGCATGTTATTTTACATGGTCTGTATAATGTCTATAGTTTCCAGATTAGTATTTTTACATGGGGGCAAATTGCGATGCAATTTTCATGGGAAAAACACTGAAAAAATTTTTCTTTCCTTTTGTTGCACTTCCTGTGGCAAAAGGGGAACGTCCCCCCCATGACAGAAACAATTAGATTTTGACACATTTATTAAATGGGGGAATATTATAATATAAAAGAAAAATATGACAGCCGCATACATGTGTGTGTGTGTATGAACGTGAGGTCGAGGGACGTATATACCATTCATGATATAGCCTATATATATATATATATATATCATACCCTTCTTTTTGTAGGCCTGTATACCAGCAGGTTCTAATAGTTCATTGACTAGTTGAGTCAGGATTTATAGGTTTCGCTCCATTTATCGCTTGTACTGCTTTGGAAACAAGTCGAGCGCGTGGCTTGCACGTGCAAAATCGAGCCAGCGACTATGGAATATGCGCGTGCAGTCCTCGTGCTCAACTATAGTTCCAAAGCAGAAAAAAAAACCAGCCGTAGTTGGTTTACCTTAATTGATTTAAAAGTTATTGCTGACCAAGCGTTATTTACTTGCAGCTAATAACAAACAAATGTGGAAATTTTAATTGACCTTTTCTTAAAGGGAAAGTCCCACTTTGAAAGAAATTGGTTGTAGGAGAAAGAACATGAGGAATTAGGAAAAGGCATGGAAATTGCAATTTAATTTGAGCCCACCAATCAATAAATAACAAGGCTAAAAATGCGAAGATTATTAAAGGCAAACTTCATTTAAGGACCCATCTGTATATGACGTCACACATCAAATAAATATTTAATTTGAATTAAGTTTTCAATATTATACTTAATTGTAAAGATTTTAGTGTAGTGCAGGGTGATATGAACAGCCGCGGTTCCAGTATGGTTGCAATATGTGGATTTGGATGAAAATGCATTGCCCAATTAGTAGGCACCATTTTACTGACTGCGTGTAGCGCCCTCTACTGGATAAAAGGCATTGGCTCTCATTGGAACACGTATAGACACGCACGACCTAGAGGGCGCCACCTACTTTCAGTGTCTGTCGAAATCTATGGAAAAATGGCGCCTGACGTGTATTTGGCAATCGTCGTGATTAGGAAAATTCAGCTGCACTTATTATTGATACAGCCATTCTTATCTACTAATTGGGTACAATTTAAATATTACTGGCTACAAAATGGAACTTTCCCTTTAAACATAATTGCATGTAGTGCATAACTAATATTTCAAAAAAAAATCTTGATGACAATAAAAAATAAGTGAGAATCAGGATTAAGGCGAAAATAAAATGGTCCTGCAGGCCTGTCCTGCTATATATAGGTCTTAATGAATCCAATAATGGGCTTTTTAGAGAATTTTTTAATTAAGTACTGAACTTTATAATTTATTAATGTATTTTAAATACTGAAAATTCACTTTTCATATTTTCAATGTTTTCTATACATGAGATCCCTCTAAGAAGCCACTGGATTAGTTAATGTAGTGAAGTATCCAGCAGTATAAATAATAATAATAATAAATAATAAAAAAAAATTGAAATTTGAACTTTTTAGGACTCGTTAAAAACTGCTAATAAAAATGTAAAAAGAAAATGGACTGCTATAGGCCTAACTATATATCATATTTATTAATTAAATCTAATTAACTGTTGCGTGTATTTTCAAATCAACTTTGACCACTCGATTTATGTATATAGCCTAAATATATTTTTTTTTGTGTGCCTAGACAAGAATTTTTTTCCATCTCCCTATTGATTAAGACGTGGACGCCATTTTGATTTCCATTTATTGAGATAAAATTGTAATTATTTTTATTGAAGTTCGATTCAATAATCCTCAGAAAGTTTCAGAAAAATCTATATGCGAAGAAATTATTCCAGTTGATAAAAATGCATTGGTTAATGTGATAATTTCCTCCAGTGTCATGCTGTCGAATGCATTCTTTTAACGCGGAATTATTATTTTACGTGAAAACCATTGGATGAATGGTTCTCGTACTTTCTGAGTTGTGTTTGGTTGGTATCAAGCTTGTAATTTAAAGGGAAAGTCCCACCTTGCAACAAGTGATATCGGTATTTAAGTTATTCACACTTACTAGATGTTTGCCTAATACAATTTATGCGCCATTTTTTCATAGATTTCAGCAAACACTGAAAGTTGGTGGCGCTACATACTGTCAGTAAAATGGCGCCTACTCGGGCTTTGCATTTTAAGCCAAATCCGTGTAGCCTATTCGGGGTATTTTATTTATTGATTGGTGGGCTCAAATCAAATTGCAATTTCCACGAATTTTATAATTTTTCATGCTCTTCCTCCTACAACCAACTTCTTTCAAAGTGGGACTTTCCCTTTAAAATGTACACCGTTATTTCTTCATAAAAACAAAACAAAATGACGGTCTAGGCCTAACTTCTGCAGACTTTGTGTGCATGATCGACCCATTTTCGGGGCATTGTGACAACATATGGATCCCATTGGAGGTTTTTCCTCTTCAAGGGCTCTTCATAAAAAGACAAACAATGTAGGGGATATGGGGGGAGGGGAATGGAATAGGGGGATTTTGGGAACGTGGAAGGGGGAGAAAATAATGTCGTTAGCACTTTAAGGGCCGACAGTATTTCCATTATGAATTTCAGTTCTTTTGTTTCTTGACCGTGTTGACCATCAGGAGGCGCTGTTTTTTTTCATTATGGTGCGCCTTTAAAATGCAATTCAAAGAGAAATTATGGGGGCCATTGTACATATTATACTGAATATGGGACGAAATTACTGGAAACCAAAAATTTGAGCGTGACGCCTTTTTTTTATAATTTTGTGGGAATTTTAGACAAAAAAAATATGAGAGAGAAAAAAGTCCATGACTAGCACATCCGTTATTTCGTCACACTATGCACTATTAATCATCGTGAAATGCACACCATTGAAAGTCCTCCCCACATTTTTATAAAAATCTAGTGCGCATGCCCAGAAACCATAATTATTTTAAAAATTTGATATGAGCTATACTCGATGTTTTTATTTTTGTCAGAAATATTGCAATAAAATATTTAATTTGTTGCATCCCTCTTTCTCGTGAGATGGCAATTGCTGTAAATGGACGTTTGCCCCAAAATATTATAGGAATTTTTTTTACCAAAACATATGGGACTATTATAGGATTTTTATTCCCCAGAAATATTGGAGTACATGTACATGTATTACAGGACTTTTTTGTCCCACAGTATAGGAATTCTGTGTAGCTTTTCCCCAAAAGATATTGGACTATTACAGGAATTTAGTACAGATTGTCCCACAGATGGCACAGATGTATAGGAATTCTGTAGAATTTTTTCCAAAATAGGCCTATACATGACTATTACAGGTGCAGAAAATAGGAATACTATTGGACATTTTTCCTTGAAAATTCTGGAAATATATAGGACATTTTTATCCCACAATATAGGAACAAAATTATTCTGCTGTTATGGGAATTTCTCCCCCAAATTATTGGAATCTTATACATGTAGCATACATTTTTTCCCCCAGATTATATATAGGAAATAAATAGGATTTTTTTTATCAAAAATTTAATAATTAGGCAATTTTTTCTCACAATATACGAATACTATAGGACTTTCTTTTCTTTGTATATATTTTCCCCCAAAAACATAGAATTATTATAGTACATTTTTCTCCAAAATATAAATTGGGCCTACAGGAATGTTTATTTTCTCCAAAATATAGGAATTCTAAGTAAATGTTTTTTGCAAAAACAGGACTTACAGGAATTCTGTTTTCCAAAAATATAGAAATATTATTGGTTATTCTTCCCAAAAAATAGTTTTTTGTCACCATAAGAATACTCTATAGGACATTTTTTGCCAAATTTATAGGATATTTTTTTTTCCAAAACTAATTATAGTATAGGATATTCTTGTCCCAAGTTTGTAAATATATAGGAAATGTTTGTTTTTCAAAATATATAAGATATTTTTATTCTAATTAAACTATAGTAAAATATAAGACCTTTTTCAGCAAAATTATAAAAAAAAACATTACAATATTAGTGAAAATATAAAATTATCCATTATTTATTTTTAGAAAAAAACAATGCATAAAATGAATGAGAATTTAGCAAAAGAAATTAAAGAAAATATCGGAAATATAATAGGGTACATGTCTTGTCCTCCGTTATAAATAGTAATTATCTTTGCCACTGGAGGGAGCTACGTTAATGCCATTATATCTTAAGGTGAACTTATATGACTGTCATCCTTGATGCATTTAGTAAATCAGCAATAACTAAACAATTTACTGTTTCCAAATTATCATTAACACTATTGAAATTCAAGTTCTTGGATGGTTAAAAGCCATGGTTAGCTTATTATTAGCCAATAGTTTACCTTTGACCTTTAAAATTCTTGGATTTTTCTAACCAGTAATTAAGGAAATATCTCAAGCATTATTAAAGACAAAATCAATCGATGAAAATTATGTAAATTTAATAAATACGTGTCCAATTCAATGACGCCTGATTTACGATTAAAGAAAAAAGGCGAGATTAACCTCGATTAACTATAATTAACTCAGTTTTAAATATTTTGGAAATTGTAATCACGTCTTAAGGACAAGCTAGTTTATACATATAGCGCCATTGACAAAGAATTTAATTTATAATTACAATTTTAAATATATAAATTTTTAAATCTGCTTTTGAGCATGCTCAGTGCCGGATGCCACCTGGCGTCAAGATTATGCAAATTAATTTTATGACGTTTCCGGCTCTCATTCGGGATAATTTTAATAAGCAAACATTTTTTCCTAGCCTATTTCGTTCCTAGTGGCTGATTTTTGGTTTCACCTCCACCTAACTAGAGACAATATTTTTGTCGTTGAAAAAAGGGGTTTTCAATAGGAAATCTTATCGTCTTTTAAGTGGAAACAAGAGTATCAGTTTTTTTTTATTTGTATGTGTTAATACTTTTATTTGGAAGTAATCATGAATGAATTTAAGAATGATAACCGTGAAAATGATCCTGTTTTTTATGACGTCATGGAAACGTCATTTGGAAAATGGTATTTCCCAAAATGCACTTGCAGATGTCATAGATCTTGTCCAAATGTAACGTTTTGCAAGTTGAACATGTCACGCGTCATTGACCTCTGCTACTATATAAGGACTAAATTGGTTTTTTTTATATTTTTTGGGGATATTTTTAGGAGGTGCAGAATGTATGCTCCACCCAAACTATCTCTAGTCTGGAGTGTGTTTCACAAAACGTTAGACGTATGCATGGACTATTGCCAAAAATAAAAACATTGTTTTCGTGGATTCCTGATGTGAAGGATCAATAAAAAGATAACAATTGTTATCTTTTTATTGATCCTTCACATCAGACCAAAGAAGTAAATGAACTTTTGAAAATTGATCAACAAAAGAGTGAAATGTAAAGTGACCAATCAGCATTACTTAACCAGCATTACTAATAAGACTGCATGTTATGTTAAGTATTTGGGTATGTTAATGTTAATGGTAACTGATGAATTTGCCAAGACATTGGTTGGTTTTATTGATGAAACTATTGAGAATTTTGGTTTCAATATTCCAGTATGGCCAAATACCAACAATACTATCAATACCAATAATCCTGTTTATGGTGGGTATTGGGTATGTAGGGTACTAACCAATGAATTTGCCAAGACAACCAATATATGTATGGTCAAGCACTATAGCAATACAAATAGGCCTACTACTAGGCCTAGTTATATGTTAGGCATTGGGTATGTTGGGTATTAACCGATGGGTGAAACTAATATTGGTTCCAACATTCCAGTATGGCCAGATGTCAGAAATACTAGCAATAGGCCTACCAATAATTTTGGTTATGTTGGGTATTAAGCAATGAATTTGCCTATACTGCAAATGCATGTTAGTTTATTGACCAGTGCTAAGTATTGGAAATTTTGGTTTCATAGGCCTATATTCCAGTATGGCCAAGTACCAACAATACTAGCTAGGCCCTATACCAATAATACTGGCTATGTTAGATATTGGATAATGTTGAGTATTAACAGATAAATTTGCCAATACTGCCAATAAGCTATAATATGTTAATTGGTTTATTGGTGCAAGCACTGTGAATGCTAGCTGGTTCCATTATGTCAGTATAGGCCTATCACACATACTGGTTTTACTGGTACTGGCGTATTGGTATCGTCACTGGGGGAAAATATCATTCAGCTGGATCTCTTTTTGCATGCAAGAAAGCTTGAATGAACCTAGGCCTACATGTAACATATTTCCATAAAACGTGAAGTAGGTCTGCGTTGAATAATTTATCCCCCCATTTTGAAAAAAAAAATTATTTTTCTGAAAAAAAAATTTGCAGAAAAAAATAATTTTGGCATTCCATTTATGCACCTGTTCAAGGTTCTCATCACTTCTCAGCATTGGCTGAGTTAGTAAATACTTGGAGAAAATAAATTTTGATTTTTTTAAAGGTCAGGGGAAGAAAGTGAACTTTTCCAGCCAATTTAATAAGGACCCAAATGGTATTTTTTGGGGGAGGTAAGGGTGAGGGGTGAGACAGTTTCCTATAGCATAATGTGCATCTCACTCATGCTAAGATAGCATTAAAATTGTTGAGATCCATATGCTTAGCACATGTCCCCTATTTCTCCCTTTTTCTCTCCCCCTTAAGGTACCCCTTAGACACATACATAACGTACAATTTAAAAGGTCCACGGGAGGCCAAATAGAAGATGGAGGGACAGGGGTCGAAGGGAGACACAACAGTTTTTCAGAGACATTTGGCTTGACCGCTAGATATCTTGACCAAACAGTGGACCCTTTTATAAATAAAGTAGTCCATCTTTTTTACTATTTTTTCTCGAAATAAGGAATTTTATATTGCAATAATAAAGTTAGGAGGAGATTTTGAACCCCCTTATTCTTGTTTGGATGGCAATATATCAAAGAAGGTCATCAACCATATTGCAAGATGGCCGCCAAAAAAGAAGCCCTGAATTTATAAGAAAATCAGCAGGAGAAGTTTTTCTTGAAAATTCCTGCTTTTTGTGTTATGTTGGATGGTAGGGATGGGTCAAGAGGTGTGTATTCGTACTATCAGAAAGGATGGACCAGGGAAAATTGAAACAATGGAAGAAAAAAACATTAAATTAAAAACAATAAACAATAAAAAAAAATATTGAAGAAGGAATTTAAACGAGTCAGGATGTACATTCTTAACATTTGACAAATCAGTTATGAGTTGTTTTTTTCTTTCTTCAGAAGTTTAGTGTATAGGCCTATGTATAATTGTATATTATGCTAAAATACTTGTACTTGTGTGTGCGCTTACCATAAAATAATATAAAAGGTCAAGTGTAGTTCACGGGTGACGTTGTACAGGTGAAAATAATCTGAGTCTAAAATGACTAATTTCACGTGGCGTCACCTATAGCACCTATTAGCACCTTACTTTGTTGTCATTTGTGATGACAATTTTAGTGCAATTTTCTTACTCAATTAACCATATATGGGCAGTCAATTTCTATATATTTTGGATGAGGGTGGAGCCATGACATCACAATTGTGACGTCAGTAAAATCAGTCTAGATTTATAGTGAGATTCAATATAATGCTAATTCTGGTGTAAGCCTACATCCTAAATATGCATTTTGACTTGCCTATATTCATGTATTCAATTTCACATGAATTATGAATTCTTGAAAATTATATGAATTCAAAAGAAATTCCAAAAAGCGGCAAATTCTCTTTGAAAGCAGCTCACCAAGGGGCAAAAATGTACAAACCCTGTGGGAAAATTTTCTCATCAGGTGTCAACACTTATAGATACAAGTGTGTAGGCCTATATTCCAGCAAACCAAATGTAATCGACACATGAATTGTTTCATTTTATTTTTATTTAAGAAAAATGTTTAACCAGTGAATGCATATTTTAAAGCAAATTTTTATGGTGCACTCGGTAAGTCTCGCATTTTCTCTTAGAGAAAATAAACTGTCGTAACAGGACTTCCAAACAGGTAACAGCACAATGCTATACATGTATAGAGCAACACGTAAATAAGCCTGATAAAATAGAATGACTAATACCTGTAGAAAGAACCTCGCACGTGCAGGCTAGTCCTGTGACGTCAAAAAGGTAACATGAATAAGTTAAATCTGGTGGGGATTTTTGAAACGCTCCTGAAAATTTTGACCATTGTCCATCTTTCTTTTCGCTTAAAATCGAAACTATAATATAAGACATGCACGATTTTAATCAATAATGTTGCCTGCTGACCATCTATAAATGGAATATTCTTTATTTTTCTCCCCATTTGTTTGTTGTGACATTGGTGATTTCGTGGAAGAGTACGGAATGGCTGACCACTGCTTGGCCATTCCCTTTTGGCTGCCCTGATTGTATGTTTATTTTTGCACAACCTCGCTCCCCCTAACAGTGCAATGTTTGTGTCCATTGGAGTGCATGTAGCTGTCACACTGGATACAAATCGGAAGTAAACAAATTTCGTCCCGTTATAGGGGCTGTTATTTGGCGTAACAATAACAAATAGGGGGAATTTTTGCAAAAAAAAAAAAAAGACATTGAACATTCCCCATGACATTTTCTGAGGCTTCTGCAGTCAGTTGTCAGGCTAGGGTCAGTCACACACAACACCTATACTAGCATATGTTCGGACCAATCTTAACTTTGTTCATTTGCACACACATAATGGCCGGGAAGGTATACCATAGATTGCCTGTGCATACTCCATAGACACACGCTCAAGTTTGCACGTGAATGGCTCAGTTGGTTCTGAAGGAGGCGAATGGAACTTGACTTGGCACGTGCAAAATTCAGCAAGTACTAATGGAATGTGCACGCGCAAATCTATGGTGCTCCTTCCCAGCCGTTATGTGTGTAACATGAACAAAGATAAGGTTTAAGTCTGAATTATAATTACATTTTCTCCCTCTTTGAAAATAAATAAAGAAAATCGCTAAAATTGGACTAAAGAAAAAAAATGGTGGCTATGATGACTGATTGATGGATGTCCAACCAAAAAGGGGTGAAATGTTTTCATTTTGTATTTGCTAGTATCCATAGGCCTACTAACCGCTATACCCTATAATTTCTATTCATAATCCTCGCTTGACCTACTTCAAACAACATTTTTCACCAAGGGGATGATTTTTTTAAGCCAACCCTAGTGAAAATTCCAGTATGAAATTACCAGTATACCAATAGTATTGGTAATTGGTATAGTGTGTTTTGGCT
>JAQIXP010000818.1:0-22148 GCA_034700285.1 Proteroiulus fuscus
ATCATTTTTACACAGTACTGCAGAAAATGGGTTTATTGAACTCAGTGTTTTTTCCAAAACTTTTGGAATTTTGACAGTACTGCAGCAAACAGGGGTTTATCGAAATAAGTGGGCTTTTTTCCTAAAACTTTTGGAGTTTTGACACAGTAATGCAGAAAACAGGTTTATCAAACTTAGTGGTTTTCAAAAACTAAAGGAATTTTGACAGTACTACACCAAACGGGTTTATTGAACTTGTAGTGGTTTTATTTCTCCAAAACTTTTGGATTTTTGACACAGTATTGCAGAAAATGGGTTTATCAACCTAAAATAATTTTGCAAAACGTTTGAAATTTTGAAAAGTTTTGGAATCATGATTTTTCAGGCCTAAAATATTTTATTATTAACTGACTTTAATGATTACAATATAATATCATTAAAAAAGCATGACTTTCTGTATTATTGGTATATTTTCCATTTTATTTAACTATTTTCAATATCTTTTTATTTGTAGCCTTTTCACGAGAAGTCCAGGGAAAAATTCATCACTTCCTAACTGCAACCATTTTGACTATAATTGCATAGTTTTGGTAATTACAATTTAATTAAAGATATAAGTAAATTTTATAACACATAATTGTATATTTCAGTCATTCTGTGTTCAAGTTTTTAAACAATTTAGAAAATGATAATATGCAGTATGTGTGGCTGTGAAAGTGTTACAGAGCGCCAATTTCTGGGCCACTTGAAACTTTATCATGCCAATAGTCCAGATTTTTACATTGTTTGTGGAAAAGTAGGCTGCCTCAAATCTTTTAAAAATTTCAATTCCTATCGAACTCACTTATCAAGAAAACATGCAAATGTGAAGGTTACCAATGCTAATCAAATAATCAAATGCCTGTACTGTGATTTAAAATTTTCTACCAGAAGGCATATTATAATGCATTTAAAGGAACATATTAATGCTACCTCTAAAATCAAGTGCTTTTATGATAACTGTGGTTTTCAATTTAATGTTCACAGTTCTTTCAGAGCACATATATCGCGTAAGCATAAAGTGGAAATTGAGAAAATTTGTCCTAGTTGGTTGGAAGATTTAAATATGGAAGGTTTGGAATTAAATACTACTGCAAATATGGGCGAAAGTTTAGAGGAATTAGAATTTGAAGCATTCAATAGTGGTAACCAAGAGTTTATTCTTAACTTTGTTAAACAGCTGGCTTTATTAGGTGTTAAGTTAGAGGCAAAAAGTCTCGTGTCTTCTAGTACAACTCAGGGTATAATCAATGATTTCAACTTGTTGTTTGAATTGAATCATGAATGGTGTAAGAATAAAATTAATTCAATTTTACAAAATTCAGTATCTGAAGAAATTTTAAAATTAGTCAACAATTCCATTGACAATAATCCTTTTAATGTAGCCAATGTAGCATTAAATACTAAGTACCGTAGGCACAAGTTTGTCAAGAAAAATTTTAAACATGTAGAGCCAATCACGTGTACTCTTGGAATGGATACATTTAATCTACGAAAATGCACATATCAATATGTGCCTTTACTGGAAACATTAAAACAATTGCTTCTGCAGGATGATATTTTGAATTCAGTTTTTGCCCATCAACAGCACAATCCTGGGGAATATAGGAACTATACTGATGGCTTACATTACCAAGAAAATGAATTAGTTACAAGCAATGATAAAGTGCTTTCATTGTTATTGTATTATGATGAATTTGAAGTTGTGAACCCCATTGGTGCTCACAGGAAAGTACATAAATTAGGAGCTTTCTATTTTACTGTTGGAAATGTTTCAATTGAAAAACGTTCATGTTTGCAAGCAATGCAACTGAGCATTCTTTGCCGGGTAAAGCATATAAAACAATTTGGCTTAACTGAGATTTGCAAACCATTAATAAAAGATTTAAAATTATTGGAGAGTGAGGGTATTCTGATAAATGGGTATGGACATTTGAAAGGGATTGTAAGCTATATATCAGCAGATAACTTAGGAAGTCATTTCCTTGGTGGTTTTCAAGAATGTTTTTCTCCAAATATGCTGAGAATATGTCGCTTTTGTTTAGCAACAAGTGAGAGCATACAGACATGTTTTGATGTTGATAGTTTTGAAATTAGAAATGAAGAAAATTATTCTTATCATTGTGACCAAATATTGTTAGATCCATCATTAATTTCAACTTTTGGGATAAAAGCTAACTCATGCTTCAATGAGCTAGAATTTTTTCATATCACAAAAGGACTTCCACCTGATGTGATGCATGATATGTTAGAGGGTGTTGTGCCATATGAATTAGCATTATGCTTAAAAGTTTTTATTCGCAGAAATTATTTTTCACTGGATTTTATTAATGAAAAAATTGACAATTTTCCTTATCAAGGAACTGATGCTAATAATAAACCAGTCCAAATATCAAAAAAATTTACCAACAAAATCGTAAACAATGCAGCACGTACATGGTGTTTGCTCCGCATTTTCCCACTTTTAGTTGGACATAAAGTGCCAGTGGGCTGCAAATATTGGGAATTTTTGTTAAACTTAAGAAAGTTGTGTGAAACAATTTTTGCATTAAATTTATCTATTGGCCAAATTGCATCACTCTATAGTGATATAGTAGACCATTTGCAAATGTTTAAAGAATTGTTTCCAGAATCCAAATTGAAGCCAAAGCATCACTACATGTTGCACTACCCAGATTTAATTTTAAAATACGGTCCTTTAATTCAATGTTGGTGCATGCGTTTTGAAGCAAAGCATAATTACTTTAAAGATATTGCAAAACGTACTAAATGCTTTAAAAATATTGACTTAACCTTAGCCAGGAAACATCAACAGCTTCAATGCTATCATTTATCCGGTAGCACTCATTACCTTAAAAATGATACTGAAACTAGCAATTCTTCACCAATGCAGGTAACAAAATATTCTAAAAAAATCCAAGATTGGCTTGTGGCACAAAATCTTACCAACCTGCCAGTATCCACACAGATTATCATTAAAGGTACCAAGTACATTGCAGGAAATTTTATTCCGATGCACTTTGAAAATGAGGCAGTTATTTTTGGAAAAGTTATAAACATAGTAGTTGGTCCTCTAAAAGCACATTTCATTTTAGAAAAATTCATGTCAATTCCAAATGAGCATAATGGTAGTTTATCAATTTACTCTACTGGTGAGGAGTGTATTAGCTATCAAAAGGAATGGATAAGTTATTATCCTCTGTCTGGGTATAATGTATCTGGTGAAACCCACATAGTATTGAAGCATAGTTTGACTGAAATGACCAATTTGTGAAGAAAGTATTACTTTAAAGCAATTTATCACTATTTTATAAATTTAAGCTCAAAATGGAAAAAAAACCATTAAAATATGGAATTACAATGGCAAGCAGCGGAAGTGTGTAATTGTATCAACCTTAAATGAATTGAAAGAGAAGGCTTCAGAAAAACTTCAAATTAATGTTGATAACATCTTACTTAAAATGATGGATGAAACAGACATTGATGATGATGATGTCTTCAGCATCTTAGAAAATGGTTCTACAATATTTGCATTGGATCCAACGCAAAACATCACTGTAATTATACAATACAATGTTTGAATTTATATAACTATCTTGATAACTAACTAATTATTCTTAAAAACATTTAAGATTTCAGTTTCAGAAAGTCATATAGCTAAACATCCTTCTACCAATGAGCAATCTACCAATGAACAATCTTCCCAGCAAAGTCCATCTGAAGAAGTTCCTGAATGCTCTGCAGGTAAAATTGTCAATAAGATTGTGACTACTTGCCATACTCCATTTATGTAGATTGTTGATCATTTACTCGAGATTCTAAGATCTTTTCACCATGTCAAAATTATTAACAAAAATATTTTATTAAAATATTTTACACTTGTTTATTATAGCATCAAGAACATGGCCTACAGTTTACAAACTTCCAATAAACAAGTTTTCTTCACGGCTTTTAAGTGTGTTATCTGCTGGTAAAAGTATTGACTGGTCCCAAAAACATGAACTGCTTACAGCTTAGGGAGATCATATTTCTCAATTTACTCTTTATCCGACCCAATATCAAAGAGATGAGGTAGCTTGCCAGTTAGTGAAGAAATATTCCCAGCTAAAGGAAAGCATAGGATCAGGGTTCTCAGGCTGGTCTTTTAAGCTTAACGATAAAATGAAAAATATAAGACGTAATGCTGACAATCCAATGGTGCGCGCAAATAAACGTTCCCTTGAGCCAAACAGTTCTCGAAAAAATGCAAAAAAACCAAAAAAAGGAGAAATAAATTTTGCAATTGAAATCCCTGATGGAGAAGATGATGCTTCGATTAATCAGCACATTAACTGGTTGAAACTAGAATCAAAAAAGTCTAAAAAAAACCAAGATGCTGCGCTGATTGCCAACAAAATGGCAATAACATTTGCTCATCGTCGCAACCTGATAAACTCAAATGCATCCTGTGCTTCAATAAAAAAGGATTTTCCGATTTTATTTACTTGCGAGCAGCTATTTGCTGAATTTAAGCGCCTGATGGAGTTTGATCTTAACCGCACCTTTTTCATAAAAATGGAAGTTCTTGCAGAACAGATAATCAAATTTGCTAGTACCAAAACTGTGCCTATAGGAAGCAAGATTACTCGTATTCTGGAAGAATATGAGTCATCAGATAAAATGAAAAATGATGAAATAGTGGCATCATTAAGGCTGCTTCCATTCCTGGTAAAGGAGACATCTGATTTTGTCTACCAGGAGTATGATGTAAGTATTTTATTGAAAACAACCATTAATAAAATAAAATCCCAATTGAAGATCTTAATTAATTTTTTTCATTCAAACAGCATTGAAAATGTAAAGGACATAATAACACCGACTGTTGTTGTAATAGGCAACCCCCACACATCATGTGAAGTTTATGTTTATAGTGAGAACATTTCAATGTTAGTGTGCCCTGATTTTGTCTATGGCATAACCAGCTGTTTCTGCATGTACTATTGTCTAAATATGGAGTATCCAAAATCAGCAATCAGTGTATTCACTTTTATTCAAAAAATAATTTTGGAGATTAATGATGGAACTAAAAGTAGTCATAAGTTGTTAACTTTCCTTACAGCAATTAATTTAAAAAACAAGTAAGTTAGTATTTAACCTACATGTATGATTTGATTTACTGTTTAAAAGAACCAGTATAATTGCTTATTATTGTTGTGAACATTTTTCATTTTTTACTTTCATTTTCATTTTTTGCTTTCATTTTCATTTTATTACTTACTTTAATGACGATGTATTGTGCCACAATAAATACTTGCTATTCTCATATTTGAATTTGAATTATGTTTGTTGATATATTTATAAAAGTAACAACTCAAAAGAATATAATACTGCTTGCAACTTGACATTTGCAGCACTGAAATCATAATAGGTGCCACATTTACAGAATTGATTTCAATTAACTCAGGAATAATTGCATGTACTTTATTATGGATTTAGAAAATATTTTATCTACAGATTATGTATAATGAAATATCAGAAGCTTTTTTATTATTGAAACTTAGTACATATTACCATACATTCATAATTACTGCAGTCCAACTGTACTGTAACATTTTTAAGTTTATATTAAATCATTTAATTATTTATAATTGCATTACACCATTTAAAGATACCAGTAGCGGATCCAGACTGGTTTTGGGGGTTCATTGTCAGGGGTTAAACCAAATAATAAAAATAAGTAACTAAATTATTTTTTGTCTTGTTACACCAGTTATTGGTACAACATATTACCAGCAATTTATGAAATTTTAAACCAAATAATGAAAATATGTAACTAAATTATTTCTTGTCACGTTACACCAGTACTTGGTGCAACATATTACCAGCAATTTAGGAAATGTTAAACCAAATAATGGAAATAAGTAATTGAATTATTTCTTGTCCCATTTTACCAGTTATTGGTAAAACAGATTACCAGCAATTTAGGAAATGTTAAACCAAATAATAAAAATAAGTAACCTAATTATTTCTTGTCTCGTTACACCAGTTATTGGTACAACATATTACCAGCAATTTATGACATGTTAAACCAAATAATGGAAATATGTAATTAAATTATTTCTTGTCACGTTACACCAGTAATTGGTACAACACATTACCAGCAATTTAGGAAATGTTACCAACAATTTAGGAAATGTTACCAGCAATTTAGGAAATGTTAAACCAAAAAATGGAAATAAGTAACTCAATTATTTCTAGTCCCATTTTACCAGTTATTAGTACAACATATTACCAAGAATGTTGATTAAATAACCTATGTATACTTAGTATGGTTACACTATTTGTGTGGAAACATCACTAAAGTATTGGAATAACATAACCTGGCAAATGCAGATTATGTTTCACAAAACCAAAGTAATAATAAACTAAACAATATAGCATTACTTACATACAAAAATTTGGCATACCTTGCACTTATCCATTAAGACTGTTTTTGCCAAAACTTCAGGAAAGCTTAATTAAGATATCTACTTTAAGTTACTACAAATATTAGGGAATACTTTACACCAAATATTAGTGGTAGCTAGGGCTCCACTAGAATTTAGTGTAACGTTATTCCATTTTTTTTTTCAGTGTAATACTGGTATATCTTAAATAATATCTTGTAATTCCCACATTATCTTAAATTAAGATTGAAAACTTAAATGCAGATGCATTTTTTTAATAAAAATAAGATGTTCACTTTTAGAGTGTATATAAGTCTGAGTGACTTATTGCAGAATTCTCACAGAATTCTCATTAAATGTAGAAAGGGTGGTTCCACCCTTATTCAGAATTTTTCTGGATTTATATATATGCTAAATTATATAGGCCTATAAAGTCATATGATATTCATATAGTTTAATATGACATAAAAACATTAAGGTCACATTCCCATAAATATACCTGTATCAGTCGAAATGTATAAGAACAAATTGCCAAAATTTCACGACAGCACTAGCTTATAGCCTGATAATATTAATGCATTAGTGGCTGATTGTGTGCATGAGGTTCTGCAACAGTATTGCCATTGTTGCACCGTCGCCCGACGGATATCAATTTCCTTCCTGGTTAGTAAATGTACGAAATCCATATCCGGAGACAGAAAAACGTCTCCAGAATTGCTTCTTGAATTTATTTGGAAGGGAAGAACTTGGGGCCTCCTTTAGAAATAAAAATGGCAAACGTACAGATCGCTGTATTGCCAAAATACGGTATATATTCAAGATTAAGTATACGAGCATACTCGTATATATTATTCTCTACTTTAGTGCCATCAATGAGGACAATAAATTCTGTTTTTTCTTTCCTATATATGAGACAATTTCAATTCTTATAATATTTTATAGTCTTTATTAACGTCTTTATTCAAACATTTTAGCCAAATCTATAAACTTTGGACAAGCCTCTCTATAGTTGTCTACAGACATATTTATCAATTAAACCATGCACCATGTAGTCCACCATTAGTAATATTATTTCATTCTTGAAGGGAAGTCTCACTTCATGGAAAGTGTCCAACAAAAGTGTAACTGTATAGTTCAAAAAAAGTGCAAGTGTAAATGAGAATGTTAAAGTCTGATTTAAATAAAGACCCATGCACGGCTCCACCGTAATTAAGCCTCGATAAATGGGGTACAGGAATGTTCACATTTAAATTGAACAAATCCATGCAAATATGAACATGCAGCAATAATCTCTTCCATATATATATACTTATTTGGTTTCATTGGAATTTGTAAAGGGAATATCACCTAAAGGCTAATGGCCGGTGGCTGCTGACCTGCATGCTGGCTTGGCATGCACTCTTCCAACTTTTTTAAATTTATTGAAAATGTACAAGTATATATGTTTTTTACATTTAATAGTTCATATATCCCTGAAGGTATCGAGATAAGTCTTGAACCACTTTTCGTGGGCAATCATATAGATCGCAAAGTGCAGATGGGCATATTGAATTTGTTAGGTAATAATAATATAAATTATTAAGAACATACCATATATACGAATAACAATGATCCACTTTTTTTTACTATCAATATGGGTTTAATTACTGTGGCTGAATATGGAGCAACATTATATACTTATATATACATTGGATTCCCTATAGGGAGACCCATAAAGGACCTGCCCCAGTTTAACTTAAATCAAGATCAGAAACAGTCTTTTTTGATTAGATTATATATATATGCTCGTATGCCAACACATGTAAAATATTTTACCAAGTCTATTTTCTATGTATAGGCCTATACATAAAATGTTATATTAAATTTGCACCAAACATAATTGCACTCGATCACGTGTCATTGGCGTACCAGCGGACACACCCTCTTTCATTGCTTCATTAACAATATATATATTATAGTATACACATACCACATGCAGATAAATATTTGAGTAATAGCAGTAATACTCACATAAAAAATTGAGGTTTCCCATTAACTAAATAATTGTTCGAGGCATGCATGCTCTGTTATATAGTATATTGTTTCTGTGGCTGGTTTTGTCCCACTTAAATAACTTGTGCAAGTGAATTAATGGTTATATACCTCGTAGGCTATGTTGTTTTATCGTGTAGTCGACATATAATTTCAACAGGGATCTGTGGAAATAATAAAAATGTGATATATATATATTCTAGTTGCAGTATTCGCAATAGAATATATATATATAGGACTATGCTAGTAAAAATTCTTGAATATCCGTATAACATGTATTTATAGCTGCAGTGAAAAAGTTGATTAGTTTATAATGAAATTATAAACACCATGCAGGACTTATTTCAGCCATGCGCATAAACCTATAGTGGCTTTTTGTTGGATAACTAACATGGTGGTGTATATACTGTTTAACATTTAATTGCATTGCAGTTATTTTTATTTATTTCCGAAAAACTACTTATGCAACTGTACCGAATTTAATTCTGAATTTTTACATTTTATACTATATTAACCCCTAGGTAGGTCTATACACAAGTAGTTTACCAGAGTACTCTATACAAATTGTAAAAGTGCAATTAATCATTATCAGCTTTTTCTTCTCTGAAAACGTTGACCTTTATATGATATACAGTTGTTTCTTTTTACTTTTAATCTCCCCTATACACCCGATACATGTATATGCAGCGATAATTATCATAATTGTGATAACTGTTGAAATTTGAATATTGATGTCTGATTTTTGGCGAGCATAATTTTGAAAATCAAAAAGTGTTCCTTGCTTTAAAATATGTTTTTTGGAGAATCTATACATGTATAATCAAATATTTAGAAATTTAAAACAACTATAAACAACTGTAAATCTAAACGTGCTTTATTTGCCTTTTCTTCAGACAAATATTTTTCATGTTATTTTGTACATTTTGACAAAAGGGGATTGTAGAATGAACATTTACGATAAGAATGCATTTATTCGTGCATAAGCAATTTCAAGAACAATGTTTTGTAAAAACAAAGTTTTCTATCATTCCCATCAGACTCATTAAATCAGTCAATATTTTATTATCATAAATAATTTCAAACTGATATGTTAGCATCATTTGAGAACGTGTTGAAAAATTACAAGTTCACACCAAGGCTTGAACCGCTACATACACTCGTTTTCACTATAAAGAATCAAGCGTGAAACGTTACCGTTAAGCTAGCAGCGTCAAGGACAAATGTTCCCTTCGATAAGGCACTAGAAGAGACTACTTATATCAATCAAGTTAAGGAAAACCAGTTTGCGAATTTGATAGTTTACTGACAATCAACACTGTGTTGGAAAAATGGCTGTGGCCAAGATAGGAGCAGGCACCATTTTGTTATTTGTTTTATAGATTACGATAAATAACTACAGCTGCATGTTAAATGCATTGAAAGAATAATAGACTATCCCAGCCCCACCATTGCAATCCCATGATGCACTGGACTTAGACAAGGGATTTAAGTTTGTCCTCCATTAAACCACTGATCATTAAACCCATTCACTTGCGGTCTGGACGTATTGATACCTTTTAATAATGCACAAAATCTAGCTAATATTCATTGAAAATAGCATTTCTAAATGAAAAGTGTATTTTTAATTAGCTAACATTAATGGTTTTAGGAATAATAGCTAATTGTCTAAAGCGTGTCCTGTTTATAAACAAATAATATTTCCTTGTATCACAGCCATCATACATATACATGTATTATTAAAAAGCATGATCCTGACAATTTTTCATTACACATTTATATACGCTCGTATCTTATTATAACTTGATCTCTTTAAAATTAATGACTTACAGAATAATTTAATAAAAAACGTCATTTTTTGGAAATTTTTGCTGAATAACAGCTTTAACCTAGCTCAGGGTTATTAGGTACTGTTCAAATAATGAGTATGAAGCTGGATCAAGGAGTATAAGGTATGAGGGCCTATAGCAAAAGCGTGATGATTGCAGGGGTTGATGGGGGGGCAGGGGGGGGGAAGAAAGCTGTTCATTGTTACTCAAGAAATTCAAAAAAAAAAGTTAAAATTCAATTCCAATTTATACATTTTGTTTTAAGATAATGTCTATGTTCAAAAAGTTATAGTCTTTCAATAACAATATTTCTTCGAATACATCTTTTTGACACTTAAGGCTTTATGAAGAAGAAAAAGGGCATTGGCAATCCATCATTTTTTTCTCACTGCCGCACTTTTTATGGTTGTATTTTCAAACTCTCAGATGCACCCTGGATGGGATATTAAGGTGCGGTCAGCCATGAATAATACATTTTTGTCCATCAAGGCAACATTCCCTTGAGGAAACCGTCTGCGTCCATTATTTGGCGTCTGTACATCTGCCATTTAGTTGGCTCTTCATCCAATTTTTTATTTGAAATGTTGTCCTATATATGTGAATTAGGTTGGATGGACAATAATCGTTATATGTACACTTACGAGTAGTTTATTCCATTATTTATATACCATATTTAGAAGGAGGAAATGGAAGTGCAGTGAAATTTGATGCAAGGTACTTGTGATTCAAAATGAATATGCAGTAAATTTATTTGTATAGTATATATATATATTGAAATTTTGTATTCATAGTTGAATATTTGGATATATACTGGATAATGACTTAGAAATTAACTTTTTAAAAAAAATATTTTTGCACTTACGTTAGTGTGGTGCAATATAATGCATCTAAAAACCAAGAATACAAAATAAAAAGGATTTTTTTTTCTATCAGTTTGCTACAGACAACTAAATCATTGTAGATTTTAAAATGCATTTAGAATTTTTTGCACATTTGTATGCATGTAAACTGCAAACTTTGTTTTCGGCAGTTTTGCTGCATTGTGTTGTAGTCTTTGTGACATATCCAAATGATGTTAAAAGTGTATACCATCTATACACTTAAAAGTGTATTAAAAATTTTGCTTGATTTTATGGAAGATGTGAAACATTATTACTCTTCTACTTTGTTTTATATGTTTTGCAAAATCCAAATAAATAAAAGCAAAACGTTTCCTTAAGGAATCACAATAGGGGCCTAATGTTTACATATATCCCAGTGAACTTGAACAAACAAACAAGAAAAATCAACTTATGTTTACATGACATTTAAAATATTTTTCCATAGACAAAAACCAATGCCATGGCAACTGTTTTTCATTTGATAAATGCTATCCAATTTATATACGAGTATATACATTTATGTGCTTTCAGTTCCTTGACTTTTATTTCTATACAAAATATCCATGGTGAAGCATACGTGCTTTTATCCTTGCATAAATTGCGTGACATCACCGATTTAAAAGAGCATGATCTTTTCTTGATAGCAAAGTAATAAGCCTAATTAGCATTAACATCCCATTTATGCTTTTGCTTTTTATCATACTATGTTGTTGATTGCATTTCATTACCGTATCTTATTCATTTATTGTCAATCCTTAGGGGGCTTGATGCCCTTATTTGCATTTAATCCAATCTTTTATACGACTCTATATACATGGCTGATATTCTAAAATAGCTATAGTTTGACGTACTTGGATTTGTTTACATGCATGGTGCACATGCATATATATATATATATATATATGTAAATTCAGATTCCTTTGAGAAATTCTAGAGTTCACCTTTGACACAAAAAGGATTTCATTATAAGATCCTGTATAACTGTTTATTGCATGTAAGCAATTAAGTCTGTACTTCCTTCTCTGCCCTGTTTGTAGCTTTACTCGTAATTTGTCTTTTATCATCAAATTAATGCTTCTTAATAAAAGGAAATTACTTTGAAGCTATATCGCCCTTAGATATATGCAGAACATAAATTACATTAATTCAAAATCAGATATATTTGATTTGGAACTGTGTAGGGAAGCATATATTAATTGCAGTTTGCCCAAATAAATAATAGAGATAATAGTTTTGTAAATAGCATAATTTACATGCATGGTATTGAGCTTTTAGCACATGATAATTAATTAATTGTTGGTGTTAATTAAAGTTTTGACAATTTGAAATGCCCTTAACATATATCTTTCAAAAACCTTGCTTAAATGTGTATATAAGTATACACGTATATATAGCTTTATACTGATAAATTACATTTAGGCATACCTAATTTGTATGTCTTAATTGTAAATCTGCCTTATACTTTCATCTTAGATTTATGCTGGCACATGTCACGGGTGCTTTTAAATAATGATTTGCCTATAGGGTGTCAGGAGTTCTAAAAACTAAAAACACATTTTATAAGGACTTTAACTTCAAAGGTTTTTTTAAAGAAAATAATTAAGATGCCATCTCTTTGTAATATGACATGCATGCATGTCTGATGTACATGTCAGGATTTTCCCCAGTATTGTGTTTGCTAATCGATTTTACTAATTATTTAGATATTTATGATAGTTTAGGCTATATATACGATTATCATAAATTTCAGTAAAACTTGATTGATTATGGACTTATGGTGTACGTCGTTACGCACTGATTGAATTAAAGCTGCATGTGGGGATTGTTTTCTTGTATAGTTGTAGGCTATATCCCACTGACACAAAAGTTATAAGAACCATGTGTCTTATAACCCATTGGATTTGGACCATAATAACGTCTACACTAATTTGTGTATGGTTTATGTGACCATTACCTTCGGAAGTGTGTAGTATTGATTTCCTGAACTTTATCCTATATTGCTTCCAATGTTAGTTATATTCATGCCTAATCGTCTCCATTTCCGATGTTGGTTAATCATGTAATGAACAAGTCAGTAAGTCCATGGGTTGAGTATCGATTTCTTTATTATTGACCAGTCACTTAGTTTGCTGCTTGTAGCTTATGCTTAACTTTTCGTGGTATTTAGAAAGGTTAAACGAATTTCCAAAGGTCAGCTAGCCCTGACTTTATTAATATCATATTTGATTTTAAGTAGATTTCTCTGCTATTATTATAGGTTGAAATTCATGGGATAGGTCTTTAGGTATAAAAAAGGCATAAACGTTAAACAGGGTCATAGCAAGGTCAAGTAAACTGGGTAGGGGGGAAGGGGAGGCAAAGTGGATTTTGCTGCCCCTCTGGGGGCCAGGGCCATACTCATAAATCCTTTTTTTTGAGGGGGCCGTCTCACAAGATTTTTTTTCTTCAAAATTCGGCTTGCTAGGCAAAAATTTGGCTTTGGTACATAACTGCATAAATTGACACCAAATGGCGCCACATGCGAATTTTTTACTCAAAAAATACTTAAAAATGGGTTAAAATAATCACAAATTTGGCCTTTTAATTAATCTAGTATTAATTTAAAAATGTCGAGGGGGGAGAAGGGAGACTGGCGTTTTGCTGCCCCTTCTGATCGAGTCTGGGAAGGCAATACCCCCCTGCCCCCTTCCCCGGCAGCTACGACCCTGAATTTAAAGGGCCATAATATACAGATCCAAAATTTTTTGGAACCGACTATAATTCGTACTGTGCTGATAAACCGTAAATGGCGTACGCCAGGGGCGGATACAGGATTTTGCTAAGGGGGTATTCAATCACATGTTACAACTATTTAGGAAAGGCAATTTTCTCTGAATATTGGGGCGGTTATTTTTGCTGGCTAAGGGTGGGGGGGGGGGGCAATTGCCCTCATTTCCTTCCCCCAATATATCCGCCCTTGACACACGCTATAGCATTTACAACTAACTATATATATGAACTATCAGAACTCGATCAACAGCAAATTGATGTTCCGTTTTCACTGCCATGGCGATTTCTGTTCATTGCTCTATAATGTAGACCTGTTTAATATAACTTGATCTATAACTTCCATTTGTGAAGTGAATTTTGATGCACCATGTATGCGTTATATGGTTTATGAAAAATGGTAGCCACCAAAGGACTTGATCTTTTAAAAATCTTTTCATAATTATACAACTACAGTATGTGTTTCACAAAAATTAAAATTTATAAAAAAGTATAGCAGGCTTATTTGAATTGTTTGATAAGCTTAAATGCTGATGTTGAATTTTCAAACTTGCATGCTTTTGTAAGGTAAAGTAACGTTACTCGTAAAACTTTGTCAAAAGTCAGGCTGAAAGAGGCCATCACGATTTCTGGCATCCCTGTATGCATTAAACTGTAACACTATGTATATATATATAATAAATTTAAAATTGTGTTAGCTAATAATTTTGTATTTTTTCTCTTTTCTAGGAACAGTGCAATGAAGAGAACATATTTCAAATAAGAAACAGCAGTGAAATAATCCACAATGATTTAACAACATCCAGGACACAATTAATTAGTATTCAAGAGGGAGATGGAATTAGGTTGGTATAGCTATAAGCATATAAGCATGAATATAATTTTGGTTTATAATTTATATCGCTTTCCATTCGGAATTATAAAGGCAGTTCCTCAGTATATGGTAATTTTATGGATTCATTGGGTAATTCTATCCTATACTTATAAATTAGCTCTTGTGGAAGTAAGCTGCATTTGCCATATTTTCCTAAGACAAAGTCTTTTAACATGATTGAATGAGCATTAACTAGTCCTAAAATGAAGAACATTGCACAATTTCATGTAATTGCCGACAAAATGCTAATGATACTTATTCAATCTTTGAATAATGCAAGGTTCATTCGAGGTTCTTAACTCAAATATACGGTATTCTATATCGCCATTAACTTTACCAGAAATAATAAATTAGCTTAATTTGTTCATTCTACTGTATTTACTTTGGGCTTTTGATGAAGTGCGTAATGTTTTTCAATTTCTAAAGCAGATTAATCTCATCATACTTGTTATTGCGACAGCCTTAATTACAAAATACACTTTTGTTTGCATAGCAGCACCCCCTTCCCCCCACCACAAATCCCCCCCCCCCTTCATTTTCCAAATTTATATTTAGGCTACTGTATATATATAGTTAATTTGAGGATTAGAAATCTGCTGAAACTGTCAAACTATATATCTTCAAATTATTTCAAATCTAACCAGGATCTCACAACTTACTATACGCTCCATATTTGTTTTAAGTAAAACCATGACAATGAAAATAAAAATAAACCTACTTAGTTTTAGGACCTAAATTCCTCGGATATATGAACCGAGCCGAATACTTCAGGACATTCTATGCCGAGCTTCGTTTGTTATGAACATGATTATATCGATGGCTTAATTCAGAAGTGGTGAATTTGCCTTGTTATCAAATAGCATATTCACCACTTCTGAATTTATTAGCTAGTATACTAAGCCATCGATATTGTGCACCCCTGAACATGCACTGTTGGTGTATATTTAATGCTGTCTTGAGATTGAAGCAGGAGAATAAAAATCCCAGGAAATTCCATTGTGAATAGCTTACAGCTTTTTATTTGCAATGGAGAATCGAAGCTTTTCTTGTATTATAGAAAACCGATTCAAGCTCATTTCTATAGTGCGTTCGAACAAAACGTTCACTCGTACAGCTATAGTATACTGATTTCAGAATCGAAAAAAATCTCCATGCTTATTGAATCTCACAAATAAAATGCATTGCCTCAATTTAGATTTTTTTTATTTAAATTATATATGCTGAAAAAAAGATATACGCTCGTATATGCTGAAGACATTAAGTTGTAATAAATGAAAGCTTGAATAAAATATGAATTTTTTAAGTAGATTATGTAATCGTATAATACACCTTTTTACGCTATTATAAATTGTCATGGTTTTCACGCACATGTCGAGCTGTAACATATCTTAAAATCTTTATATAATGAAGTATTAGTGCTTTAAACCTATATATGATACTGGCGTGTCAAGTTGGCTGTCATTCGATAATATATGTACGTGGAAATGATTCCTAAACGCTTGGGCATGCTGTTTTTAAGGAAAGTTTAGTATGGATTTTCTAGCAAATTTTATAGACCCACTTTTACATGTACCCTTATATAAAGCTGCAATTTTTCTTGTGATGAAGCTATACAATCATTGGACAAATGCAGAAGAAATGACTGTTGTCCCAGATGGAGCTGCCACTGTGATAAAAAACTTAATGATTCGTAAGACATTCAAGTAGAATGGATGATGATGGTCAGAATGCTCGATAAAATTGACTAAGCTATATATATACTATTGACTATACAAGAGTACGAGCGGTGCAGTATATGGTTAATCATATACTCAGTTTTGTCGCATAAGGCAAAATCATCAAATCCTGGCTATATATTTATTTCTTCAGCTACGTTTCATTGAATACAGTTATATTTTAAATGTAAAGCATAGTATTTCCAACTATTATAGGAAACTATTTTAAAACATACATTTTTAATAATGTATAATAGGCCTATATAGTATACATTAGAGACTAATAGAGAGTCGAGTATAAATAAATAAGGTATTAATATGCTCGTATATTTAATTGTCATATTTTGCGTGCTAAAAACATTTCAGTATGACTATGTCAAAAATTCTGAGCATGAAATATTCTTAGAATTTCACTATAGGTCTATTTCAAAATGAAATATTCTTCGACATTGTATGTGGATGTATTTTTTTTTTTCAATTTTATATAGCCAATAATTCAGTCTTCATGCATGAAATATACGAGATGACCTTAAGGGATTTTCAACTTGATAGATCAGAAATAAAATTTAGAATTGAAACGACTTTCCCTATACCTGTTTGGTTTAATCCCCAAATGTTAAATAATAAAAAAAAGTTTGCCTGTAATCCAATTTGCAATTCGGCCAATTGCAAAATTCTGAAGAAGCTCATAAATTATTGTTGGTTTCCGCAAACCCATCTACTGACAGCTATTTGGATAAAAATAGGGAACTAAGAATTGAGTGCAGTATATATGCTGACCATTAATATACTTGGACTTTTCCCGAAACTAAGCCATATAGTATCATTATTTTTATTTATTGTCTATTAATGCCTATTATTGTGCATCCATGGCTTTGTAGCTTTGATGACCATTAAAAGCAATCCATTTCATGCCTTTGAACTTTCAAACTATCATTTTAAATAATTTTGGGCATAGCATACTTAATCACCATTTCTGATACGTAATTACCATGAATTATCAATTCACCATTGACAACTGTGAAACCATAATAATTATTATATCGAAATTACCATCGTGTTTTCCCCTTCTGGAAAAGCATCTTTTACATTTTCCCACTTAGAGATCAGTGCCTTTCCTTCCCCTTTGCCTTTATTCTTATGCTGAAACGCCTTGCTGTTTGAACCCTCCCCCGGTCTCAAAACAACATCTTATGTTTAAGAGCATTATTATAGTTAGATAGACCATGCAGCATTATGTACCGTTTTTATTTAGTCGCAATCTAAATCAGTACAATCTAATAAAATTTGCTTACTCTCACATACATATATAGTTATATAAAAATATTAGATATGATTTAGGCAATAAATTATAATTAGTGGCCAAAATCCAAAACGATAGATTTTTGTAAATTGCAATACTATAGTGCAATGACTGCTTTAAAACATAATGAAATGATAAGTGCCAACATTCTTGTTAAAGCCATCAACCTTCTGGCAACTAGACACTAGCCATTTGCCATTTTTAAAATTTGCATTGTATTTAAAATAGAACCGTCTCCAGTTCGCTTGTATTGCTGTAATTTCCATAAAGTGTAAATTAGATATAACAGAATCATAAGCTATCATCATGTAAATTTCTCATGCATTTGAGTGGTGGCTATGATGGCTGATGGCTAATATAATGTCCTGTACGTTGCATGGGCCATTTTTCTTTCTTTTCTCCTTGCTCAATGACAGATTTAGGCAAGGTTTTACAGTGCATTTATAAGTGTCAAATAAATATCATATTTTGAACCTGAGGCATACATATGTTTACGCTGAATTATAACAAATAAATCACTCTGTATCTTTAGACCTTTATCCAAAGATGTAACATGAAGAAGCACTATTTTCTTACGTAGGGAATGTGGGGAAATGTTAGTTAATTCAAGAGCATTTGGTTTCATCCTTTTATAGGCAAGGAGGGGACATTTTTTTACAGTACATACATTCATAACGCAAATTTAATATTGATTTCAGATTATTTTTGGATATGGATGGAAGTGAAAATATCAGCACACAGCACAAAATAGCACTCTACACGAGTAGGGCGCATGGCATATTGACATGTAACGCTTCTGGGTTGACGACGTTAGGAGAGATTTATCCTTCAAAAAACCTTACTTTGAAGCCTGAACATCTACCACAAGGAAATGTTCTTCTTGTTGGTAAGAAGATTTCGTTATCTTGAAAAGTGTTGCATTTGAAGTGCATCAAACTAATTTTACATAGGAACTGATACCCCAATGTTGTTGTAATATCTCCGAAAAAGCAGCTAGAAAAGTATCTGAAATTTGGTATTGAAATAAAATTGTTCATCTTAGGTGACTGCCACTCTCACGACACTGTTTTTTATCAGTGTTTTCGGGCCAACATTTCAGTGAAACCTTACCGCTGTGCCAAGGGAAGTTCGGAGCATCCATGTTCTAGAAAAGGCATTTGCTTCAGCAACAACACTCAGGTACACACTAAATCCATCAATCCATTAGTGTAAAGTAAATCATTTATGTTTAATAATTGCTATTATTTGACAAGATTAGGACTTATAATATATATCATTGCATTTTTAAACTCATATATTATACCAAAATGTTTTATTACTTGCTGTTTATAGTCGTTTTACCCTAAGCTCCTTTTATTGGAATATTATATAATTTTAGAAAGAAACGTATTAATTTAGAGTGTTTCCATTGCCATTAAAGGGAAAGTCTCACTTTGTAACAAGCGATATTTAAGTTTTTCACTCTTACTAGATTTTGAATGGTTGTGGCAATAATAAGTGCAGCAGTTTCCATATTGAAGAAATCACGATGGTTGCCAAATGCGTGTTAGGCGTCATTTTTCCATAATTTCAGTAGACACAGAAAGTTGGTAACGCCCTCTAGGACATGCATGTGTACGTGTTCCATGAGAGCTTATGTTTTTTATCCAGTAGAGGGCGCTACATACTGTCAGTAAAATGGCGCCTACTTGGGATTTGCATTTTCAACCGAATCCATGTATTCAGGACATTTCATTTAATGATTGGTGAGCTCAAATCAAATTGCTCTTCTCCCTGCAACAACCACCTTCTTTCAAAATGGGACTTTCCCTTTTAACTTTTAAGAAAACAGTTGAAATAATTAATTTACATTAAATGAAAGACAATACTAACAAAATTTCCAAGGCCGTCATAAGGTGTGATGACTAAAATGGCATTCCAATTGACATTTTTGATTATACATTTTCTGACCTGGTAAAATAAGGGTTTCCTGGGTTTGTAGTATGAACTCCCGCATGCTGAACATTTTGGTAACTTATTTAGGTAATAGATTTAGAAATGAACTATTTAATATGAATTTGGTTCATTGAATATACGAAATTACTTTCTGAATGGCGTTTACACTATAACTATTGCTCCACATTGTCGTATGTGTATGCTCGTATGAGGTATGCAAACGATCTCTCGTCTCAAAATTGATTCTAAGGAAATGTAGTTTGGAATTGCGTAGTAAAGCATTCTTCTGATGCATATTAAATCACATAGAACAGCTGGTATCTTTAGCTTAAACACGAATTAACACTTTGGATGTGTGTATTCCACTAGTTTGTATATTGTATTTCAATAACACATTAGCATTGAAATTATGCCAGTTTTTGCCAAGAAAAGACAAGCGGCATTACTAAACATAATCAAATATGAGTCTTTCTTGAAGTAAATTCTTTAGTACTGACGTATTTTCCCACAAGTGCTTAACATTGTTAATGGGTTGATATTTTGCAGCTGCCGTTCTTTAATTTAGACAATTTATTTTAGCTTATGCTTGCCGTTTTAGAATTGAAAACATAATAGTGCTGCTAACACACATGGAGTATTAATATAAGATTCTTTAAATAATGTTTAGCAAATTTAGGGGTTGGAGATTCTTTATAGTGTGTTTAACAAATTAAAATGCGCCTTAAGGTAGGCAATCACTGATAACACTTTTGTTGCACGTTATTACCTACGTCTAGGCGCCAGTTCGTGGTTTCATGATAAATGTTAATCTTAAATTTTAAAAAACAACTATTTGAGCTTAAAATTTTGTTTATACTATCGTGGATAATCGTTGGAAACAGCAATATTTTGATAAGCTATACAGACGTCATTATATTATCTACTAGCTCCATTTTAAGCAATAAGAAAACTTTGCATGCAGCTCAGCAGCTGGTTCAATCTTAGCATGTGTTCAATCATTTGGTAGACTTAGTAAAGCCCATTTACGTAATCCTTTTGCTTACTAATCTCCTTTTGTCCTAATTTGCTACTGGTGCTTACGAATTATTTTTACTTTTTTATGTGAAAATCATTTACTAATTTAGCCAATAAATAGTCAGATTAATTATTCTATTTTAATGAATTACTATAAGTTCCAATTAAGTTGCTAGGTTTTCTAATTTTTAGAGATTTCTTTTTCATATATTCTTGGAAAATACTACTATATAAATCGATTCTATCACTAAGAAATTCCAACTAGACCTACTCAGAGGAAATTTCTAAAAATGTTATCTTAGCTTTCTCTTTTTTGATTGAGTTATTGCAATTATTTATAAGTTGTAATTTATAGTATTACAAAATCTAGTATTAATTTCATCGATATCAATTATTTTGCTTATTTTTAGATGGCGTACACCTGCAGGTGTTGCCCTGAATATATTGGATCCTTTTGCGAAGAAATTGATGGATGCTATAAAACTCCATGTAAAAATGGCGGATTGTGCATTGACATTAATGAGGGTCATCATGGAGACACTTACCAATGTCTTTGCCCATACGGTACGTTTTCAAATCTCTAATCCAGACAAAAAAACTTTATATTGGCTATAATCCATAACTAAAATCGTATCAAATTCTTGTATTTCTTAATCATTTTTATTGTTTGTGGAAGGTTTTTAACGACTTAGACTTTAAAAAAATCTTTTTGTTTTGTATTTACAGGTTATTCCGGTAAAACTTGTGAGCAGATTACCAATAAATGTGATTCCCAGCCGTGCAAAAACAATGGCAGTTGCATTGGTAACCAAACAGCATACACTTGTTCCTGTGCTGCTGGATTTGCTGGTGCCAATTGTGAAGTGAATATTAATGAATGCGTTTCTGGTCCTTGTATCCATGGAATATGTGTGGATGGAGACGATGGATATCAGTGCTTCTGTTCACCAGGTAAGAGTTCATGTTTTATACAAAAAAAAGGTTAGCAACGAGTATGCGGAGATGAAGTTAAAGTAAACTGTAAGCTCGCATGTAGAATTAATTTGTTGTTGCAATTGGGTCATTGGCCAGAGAACAACATCTTCTGAAGTTTAACTAGCAATACAGCCAATGTTTTATTTATTGTTACAACACTGTTGTTTGGGAGCCTTAATTGAAAAATAAATAACACATCCAAAATATTCCCATATATCTTTCGTATCTATCTCGGTAATAGACAGTAACAAAAATGCATTGCTTTTGCAATGTTACTCTTGACTCCCATTGAAATGATCACTTGTTAAAGGGGTCATTCAAAAAATACGTACACTCTCCCGGGGGGGGGAGGGGGTTCGCCACTGGTGTACGCTGTTGTACGACG
>JAQIXP010000819.1:0-22145 GCA_034700285.1 Proteroiulus fuscus
ACGTGAATGCTTTGTAGAATGGCCATACTTTTATCAAAAAGTATTAAAAACTAGGCATATCTGAAATATATAAAAAATATCAATTGCATCTCTGGAAAAAAAGCCCCATCATACTCTCAAAGCTAACTCAATTAGGGATCATCCATAAAAATCGTTGCATAAAATGGCATTTTCTTATTATCCAAATTGCATACCCTCTCCATGTCAATTCAATTCAACTCAGTACCCTACGATCAGGATATCATGATGTCATTTAGTAGGGGGTTATTCACTGCTAGTGGACAATATGGCGCTGCTTGTGTTTAAAGGGAAACTATCACCTTGTAACAAGTAATTTTAAATGGTAGACACTTACTAGATATGAACGTCTGTGGAAATAATAATTGCAGCAAAGCTTCTATATTGAAGAAATCACGGCGTTTGCCAAAAGAACGTTAGGTGCCATTTTCCATAGCTTTCAGCATGCAGTGAGACGTGGTGCGCCCTCTGGCACGTGTATGTCTATGGAGCTGTTGCCTAAATCCAATAGAGGGCGCTCGCAGTCTCACTAAAATGGCATCCATGATAGCTTTACTTTTTCCACCAACTAGCGGTATTCAAGTCATTTTATTTATTTATTAATTTACTCATTTGCAAGTTTCTTTTTCATTTTGGTTATAATTTTGTATGCCCTTCTTCATGAAACCAACATCATTTCAGGTGATAGTTTCTCTTTAACATAATTTACATAAAATTTGTGAGTTTTATGATAAAAAAAGCATAAAATTGGTTAAAAAAAGTCAGGGGAAATAAGCATCCAAATTTTGCTATGAAGCCTGAAAAAAAATAATAGGCCTACAATAATAATTTATTTTTCTCCAATTTTCTGAAACTCCTTCTTTCCACTTTGCAGATGGATTTGGATTTCACCTTTTTTCATACTTCATCCATTTTTTTTCCTGATTTATGTATTTTGACAGCTAGTGGGAAAACATCCCAGCAATAGCAATTTCAGCCAGAAATAGAAATACAATTTGTTATAACTTGTTCATATATTTCAACGCCTTCATGCATGCATCAAAACTATAATCTGTATTTGCAATTGATATAGTGTTCGGGAGTCCACGGACCGTGAAATAAATAATAATTTCCCAAAATTTCTCATTTTTTGTTTTGTTTGGGAAGGTTCCCATCATGCAAATCGAGTGTACATTCATTATAATAATTGCAAATACATGTAAAATTATTAAAAGGTTTGAATGGCACCCTATGGTGTGTACCATGTGGGAGTGTGCTGTATTTTAAGGAAACCTTAGGGGTGGTCGTACACTGACACTACATATTGTAGGCCTGCACGTATGACTTGGGTGGAGTTTTTAATGATTTATATATGTGTAACCAACCCTAATTTGACCTGACCTGGTCCTTTTACATGGGTTACACATCCAACAAAATTCTTAATTAATTCTGCAATATAACAATACGTTTCATGAAGTAAAAATAAACCAACGTGAATGCTACATTCTAAGTCATACACTTTTTAATGGTGGGTGGAGGCTAAACTCCTTGCTGTGTATTTTTGGGCTATTCTGTACATAAATCAAACACAAAAGTGCTGATGAAGGCCCATTTTGATGAATCTGAATGATTCAAATCTGCAATGCCAATTAAAACTTAATTTTGTTTAGCAGAAGGTCAACAGTGTTAATCGATAATCAAGAAACCGATTTACTTTCCAGCTTTCTTTTATTGACTAATAATAATGTTTATTTGAATGGAAGTCTTGGAGGTATGAAATCTATAGGTATTCAAACATATATATGTTTAAAGGGAAAATCCCAATCCATGGCAAACATTTTTTAAATAGTATACATAGGCATCAGAACAAAAACGTAGAAATAAAATAATAATATTGGAATCAAACTTATCAGTAATGAGAAATCACAATTTTTATGTAAAACATGGACAGCGCCGTATTACCTGATATAAGGAAAACATGAATCGTAAATTCTCATAAATTTTAGCGCCATCTGTTAGTATTGGGAGAAAGGTTCATCATTGGAATCATTTAATTTTGGCTTCTCTATTCCCTTCTATGTAATAATACATAGAAAATAAAAAAAATAAATGTATTAAAAAAAAGGGGTTTAAAAAAATTTCCAATTTTTACAATGTTAATTTAACTGCAGAATTTTTCTTTGATTTTTATTACAGTGTGCACTTGGTGATAGTGGTTTTTTTTAAATACAGTTAATGAAATATGAACTTAAAACTCCCCTTGCCAAAGTAAAGCGCCATCTATGATGAATAACTTTCAACTATCTTTTAGCCCATACTAAAATGGCGGCCCATGCTATCTGTCATAAACGTGCTGTGCCATCTATGATGCATTCTAAATGGCCCATACTAAAATGCCTAAAAATGTAATTTGTTTTTCTCAAACGGTGCATTATGGGAGTAGGCCTACTTTTGAAAAGAGAAAATTGAACAAAGCTTGTATTTTAATAAGAAAACACACCAAACTGTTCTAAGGTATAAAACATGTCTGTGCAAGAACCATTGGCAATGGCTACTACAAAAACGCCTGCAAGTGTTTTTCTGTCAAGGCTAATGTAAAATGCACACATTCTTGACCTACTGACGTCATCAACGCCCCGCCCAACTCATGAAAAACATTAACAACTCTATTACATCCCAACTATGCCGTCAACACACAATAATGTTATCATTCACGGACCTCGCCTGAGCAACCTGAGGTCAGACAAGTTCAACAAAAATCCATTTCCAAAGTTATTATTTTTTTTCCCCTTAACTGTCTCACACCTTAAAAAGTCACAAAATATTTTTCTCCACCATGCAGCACACGCCTCAGGTGGTCATTTCCTTCATTTTCATTTTTCTCGGAACCTTATCGTGTATTGTCTCTGGCACTCAGGTGCACTCAAGGGGCCTCCCATGCAGCAGGTCCTCGGATTGAGATAATTGGATGAGGTGTCGGCATGGTCAAGCAGGTGCCACCATCGTGCAAAATAAAGGTGTTACTCAGGCACTGACCGACAGCATACCTTGTCCTAGAGTGCTTCCGATCAACTTTTTTGTGTATTTTTGGCCCTCTTTGGGTGGGCTCCTAAGTCCAACTTCATGCTCACACTCGAGTCACTTCTCCTCTTATTACATCTACCTCTTATTACATCTACCCACCGGTATTCAATTTTTCCAAACTTCTTTTCACATTTTGTGGTCAAAAATGTGTAATTTTGGTACCAAAACCGAACGAATAACAATGGAGAATTGTTACCTGGCAGTAAAAGTATAAATCTACTTTGGCAAGTAGTTTTTCCCTATTCATGCAAGGGACCTCAATTGTTGTTACCAAAAAAAAAAATTTCCATTAAAGTTGCTGTAACTTTTTTGAATTTTATTTTCGTACCCCCCATTTCTTTCAACGAGTTGGCCGTTGTTTCCATTAAAAAATGGTTAATGGTAAAAGGTGATTTTTGGGGTGTTATTTATGTAAAGGAATGGAGGTTGGGTGGGTGATCCCGTGTGGTGGCTGGTGGCATATGGCCATTGTATACTTTTTTTTAAAAAACCTTTCTTACAAACCAGAAGCAAAAGAGAAATGTTCATACTCGTGCCAAATAGTGCCGAGTCAATAGCATTTTTTTACACGGGTTTTTGGGGGTAAAAAGTTAATGGGATGGGAGGGGTGTAGCGGGCTAACGAAAATTTTACATTTACACGAACTTAGTATTGGCTGTTGTTACCACCCGCAACACAAGGAACAATCTGAACTCTTATATGCATGGAACAATGGATTGAGTTCCGCTAAATTTATATTTGCTCTATAAATTATACACTAGTTTTTGTTTATGTTACCCGTGCCCCTAAAGAGATGCACGTGCAAGGCCAGCACAGGTATACCCTGTTCATCAAAAGAGTGAACTGAAAGTACTGTTAGACTGTTAGTTATAATATGAACATTGAGCATGAACTTATAAGTATTTTTGAATAATTATAGTTTAAAAGGAAAAATCCCACTTTGTAACAAGTGATATTTAAGTTGTTCACACATACTGTACTAGATATGAATGGCTGTGACAATAATTAAGTGCAGCAAAGTTTCCATATTGAAAAAAATTACAACCTTTTCAAAATATACATTAGGCGCCATTTTTCCATATAGATATCAGCCGACACGAACATTTGGTGGCACCCTCTAGGCAAACGAATTTCATGGGAGCTGATGCCTATTATCCAGAAGAGGGCGCTACATACTGTCAGTAAAATGGTGCCTATTTGGGCTTTATACTGTCATCCTACATGTATGAAATGCATGAAAATGTTGCCCCTGGTTACTAATTATAGTGAGTAAACATATCAATAAGTGGCGCTCTGTTTTTGTAAAAGTTATTGAGAGGCAGACTATACAATTTTTCTGTTTACATGCAGTTCGATGATGTGCTATTATACTGACATCTTGATTTTATTTGCATTTCCTATAGGTGCTGATTTAGACCGAACTGTACCATGTTGGCCAACGCCAGAAAATCGAGGCTGCACATTCTGGCTTTTGCTACATTAACTCTTTGGTCAATAAATTCAAATGCAATTTCTACAATAACACTTAAAGATGGACAATACAATGGCATCGTTGTGGCCATTTCGCCCACAGTTCCAGAAAGTTCAAGGGATGTCATCATCAACGGCATCAAGGTAAGTTTGGTTTTCAATTAATTAAAGGTTGTTATAAAGCATCTATCAAATTTACAGGATCTTTTTTCTGAATTCCTGGCTAAAATTTTTATATAAAATGTAAACTCAAATTAGACTTTAAAGGCTTTCGTAGTTTTATTAAAGCACACAATGTATAACTCCACCCAACACGAAGCATAAAAATGCATTAATCACTGCTCATATAATTTTGCAAGATTTTTATTACACGGTATTTTTAAGATTTAGTTTTAAGCCAATTTTTAAGACTCACAAACAGGAATTTCCTTTGGCAAAAAAAAAAAAAAGTTTTCGGAGAAAGGTGTATAATCGGAGTAAAGTAACACTGCAGTAAAATCGACTTGTCATCAATTTATGTTGACCTATTAAACAAGTTTAATTCATATTGTGGGTGTATTTGGCCTTGTTACAGGGAATTAATATAAGCCAGTTTTAAGAAAAAATAAAAAGATTAGAGCAATTTTACAGCAATTATTTTTAAATTGTAAACTAAATCCCTGATAATTGCAATTTAAGCCTCCCAGTAAAGCATTTACAAAAATATGTAAATATTTCAACATGGGAAAAGTAAACCAAATGATTCATTACATTCTGAGTGTTCGGCCTTAACCGGTGGTTCTACAAGAGCTTAAACATAACACCCTCCTCCCCGGAAAACTCATACTTGCAATGCTTGGAAAACTTCCCTGAATTTCCCTGACAAAAAACAATTTTCCCTGACCCAAAATAACAATTTTCCCAAAAATGTCACAGTTAAACGGCCATCATCATGCCAGGATGTAACATGAACCATACCAGTATTTTGTTTCTACATAGTGAAACCTAGCAAATGATAGGCGAGCATCAATGCCATCTATTGGCCACACACACACAACACGTATTCTATGAGAAAGTAGTCCCTGACTTAAATTTCAACCATTGATATCACATTATTTGTGCATGAATACTCTCAAAGGAAAAGTTTTGGTGAAAAGGCAAACGGCATGTCTGTGTAGTTCAACTCACCACCAATAGAGGAATATTTACACCGTTATTTTGCTTGGTTTCAATAATATATATGTAGTAAAAATCATACATCACAAATCATTCATCAAAAGAAAACAGTATCCGTCAAACCGAATATGTTTCAAAAGTTTCAAAATAGTTTGTAGTATGGTTTCATATGGCTAAAAAAAAAACCAAAAGAATTTTAACTGTTGCATATATCAACAGGGGTATAATGTCGCAATTTTTTTTATTTCAAGTGTCCATTTTCATGGCAATCGGTCCCTTCATAAAACAATAAACATTACAGGCCCCGGTAATATATAATGTTTCTCGCACACGAAAAGTAGAAATCTGAGACTTTAAAAACAAATGCTGCTAAACAGGATTTCATAAACATTTGAAATGTTTTGCAGGCTGGGTGGAGTCCTGTAAATTTAGGTTGTAAAAAAAGCGGGAAATCTTAAATTGAGAGCGAAAATGCCATTGCCCAACAGCTATCATTTTTAAATTACCAGACATTTGCATACGATTACAACGAAAATGAAGATGTTTAGGTGGGTTTAGGATTAAGATTGGAGATAAAAAGAGGAATAAATGTGCAATTAATTGAGCCATGTCTTCCACGGGGGTCCTCTCCTGCTCTCTCTGCCTTGCCCATAGAAATAGAAAGAAGTGCGAAAAACTACTTTCATGTTGGATTTATCAAGATAATCTCGAGAAAAAAAGTAAAAAAAGAGAAATTTAAGCCTCGTAGTAGGCCTACAATGTAACATTATGGCACTATTTGAAATGCAATAAGTACCAGTGCACCCACACGTACGAGTGGATGAACTTGCACCGACCCACCTAAATTTTAAATTTTCATTAGTATGCTCTGACAACTGTAAAGTTATAGCATTACACGAGCCGGAATACATTTATTGCAATGCAATTTAGATAGCTAATCTAATTAGAATTTTTATGAATAATTTGATAGGCCTATGGTACATATCCTACCCAGTACAAATGCATTATTAACTCTTTATGGTTCAAAGATTTTAATAGTTGTCAGGCCGTTGAAAAATTGGCAAGCATAAGAATGATATGCCTCAATTCAATTCAAATCAGTACAGTCAGCATGGCTGAATCTTTTTAAATATCTGAAGGATTGCTCAGCCTCATTGCGGACTTAATGAACATTTTGGGGCTTTCCATAAATGACGTCACGAGCCGAGGAGGGAATTATAAAGATCAGCATGATCCACCAGGACCACCTATATAATAAGTTCATTTGAAAATTCTTGTACAAAAATTTTAAATTAATTTTAAATTTAGTAAAATTTCATTAATCATTCATTTTAACAACTTTTAGTTATTTCCTAGCCTTGAAATAGGCCTAGTTTAGTAAATTTTGCTATAAAGTTAAATTTCTTAAACTAAATCTTATATAGGACAATATAAGAAGTGCTACTTGTGTAGCACTATAATACCTGTGGAAAAATTATCCTGGTCAACTTCATGAGATTAGGCAGCATGATATTTTGCCGAGCACCTGTTGATTTCCAATACATGTACCAAAATATTTATCTATGGAACAAACAGTGCTATTTCCATAAACATAAAAATGTGACCAGTACGACATTTAACATATAAAAAAGTCTACCAGCTTTTTTGTAAATAAAAAAAAACCTTGTGCATTATGCCAGACCAGTTATTATTGCCCTTATCACTTATTTTCTATTGTGTTTGATGCAAATTTGTAGAGTAAAATACATTAGCATCCTCTAAAAGAAATCACAAACATATTTGCCGGAAGTGGGCGTGGTGTGCACTCGTAGGGCCACAAGTTCCCCACAGAGAGCAGGACATAATGTAAATTTAAATATTCAAAACCAAAATTTTTTTTTCAAATAATTTTTCTTTCTCTCTTGCGAATTCAGGGTGGCTAAAAATGATCCAAGTTATTAAAATTTCTGGCCTGTAGCAGACAATCCCTTAGCAAAGTAAAAAGTTCCTCAACCTTGCTCGAAATTAAACCTCCTGTTTTCAAATTGTTTAAAGGTGCCAAAAGAGGGTGGAACCCAAGCAGGCCAAAATTTTAATGATGCTTTTTCAACAACTTAATACATTTTTCTATATAATAAATGTTCCCCCAGGAACTGATATCTGGTCATTCATTATACGCTTGATGTCTCAATTCCACCAGATATTCCTGGAAGGCTGGAAGTTCTGACCACTCAGGCGTTTCTGGACAATTTACATCTTCGCCTAGCACCCATTAACCAACAAAATGACCCATGTGTCAACTACATTCTGGCATTTCCAGGGAAAATATATAGTGTAAACTACACCATTAGTTTACAAATTAACCACGAAATGCAGCCAAAAACTATTCAAAAAGTCAACGTGTTGACAGTTTTTAAGTAAACTTTGTTTATAAAACCCCACGAAATGGGAATTGAAAACTGTAGAAAGTCCTGCCTGTTGGTAATTTCAGTCTATTATCACAGAACACATGTTAAAAGGGAGGGTTAATTAAGGAAAATCGTGCTGAGTTGCTCTGGACAACATGTGTGGGATATGAAAATCCAACATGGCTGCTTTTACCCATTTCCTCCCCAGGTTTAATTCCCTTCAAATGTCTACGTGTTATGCACGTACGAGTAATGCCTTATATCCTGTTTGCTTATGTTATTTTTTCAGCACATTTTCCCCAACTCAAGTTTCAGTATCCAGACTTTCTCCCAAATTAATTTCAAAAATACTTATCCCTCTCATAAGGGAAATCCATAAATTACGCTTGTATATAAACTCAATTTGAACTTCTTGCCATCCTTGTTGGTAAAGGGTGTAAAAGACGTCCAAGTTTTTTTTGGAGGGTTTTTATCTCCCCCTCCCCCATGTCCAGATTCATTCCGAATATCTCAATTACTTTCTCCCCCCCTCCTCCATCCCCCCAAGAAAATGAAGTCAAAAATTTACATACCCCTAACCCCAAATATTGAATCAATGCTAATATGGGTAGGCCTAGATATTTTTATAGAAGTGATATAGCCTAGATTACCATAGGCTTTATTAATGAAAAAATACCAGTTTATAAGTATAGTGGTTTTTTTAAAATTGTTTAAAAATATAATTTATAAAAGTCTGATAAAATTATAATTGATTAATTTTAGTGTAATTAGGGTACACTTCGCTCATCCGGTTTTGTTAATTTCCCGGTGATTCCGCCTGAATACAGACGTCCTTTATGAACGTCCCCTATTGATTTAAATTAAATTTTTATTTTGAATATTAATTAAAAAGTAATTTAGTTACAAATATGAGGATAGTTTTGAATTTTCAAATTCGCCTAGAACATTGAGTAAAATAAAATTCAATGTAGCTTCTAATCAACAATTTCCCGATTATTTCAGAAAATGTTTTAAATTATTTCAGTATACCCCCCACCTCTTTCTCCTTTCTCTCTGTCAAAAGAAATAGACACCCCCAACAGCAAACGTAATTTATGGACGACCCCTCATGGAAAATGTAATTTCCTTTATGTCTTCCACACACACACACACACACACACACACACACTGTGGAAATATAGTGGCATGGTCACCCTTGTCAGTTCAAGAAGTTGACATTTTTTTGCCAAATTAAAATATTGCTTAACATTCTTGAAAACGGAAGTGCTACAGCACTTAAGTACCTTAAAATGTTTGGTTTTTTTTGGTGCAAACCCAGATGGATGTAGGAAGAATAATTCTTAAATTCTTATAGTTTCATGAACTTCTTGTTTCTATATTATGATGGAGAAGGAAAAACTACAAAACTGTAATATGGTTCAGTGCACAAAAACGTGAACAGATAAATTAATAAATCAGGAAGAGATCCCTAAAATAATATGGTTAGGATTATTTGTCTACTCAGGCATATGCCTGAAAAAATAAGAAAAAAAATGATAGCCGGACATTTTAACAAGATTTTCATGGACAGAAAAATTGCCGCATTTAAAAAACCACCTAAAAAGCAATTTTTTTCCCCTTAATAAGGCATACAAAATCGTTTGAAAAAGTTTCAACTTCAGTTTTTAGTTTTCATGTAAAAAATAAACGAAGATATTTCCCCGCAAGTATTTTGAAGGCTTGTTTTCGTTTGTAAATTCCTCTTTCAAAAGAAAAGCGCCATCTGTGATGAACAGATTTCAACCACAGTTTCTCTCCCATACAAAAATGGCGGCCATAAATGTGCTTTTGCCAGTTTTACAAGGTGAATCATAAATATTAGCACTGAATTCAATCAGCAGAAGTAAATATGTTTTAGGGTTTCATTTCCCTGATGATTTTTGGTATGCTGTTACAGACATCCACAGGGAAATTAACAATGTTGTTATGCCCAATTGCAATAAAAACAAAAATATTATTGCGCCTATACAATTACATGTATGGGTTTACTTTAACCGTCAATCGAGAAGCACATTGAAACTAAAACAACATCTTCTAATGGAAACTGTCAGTGAAAGTATAAACATGATTCTCAAAACAAATAAGGCTTAAAAGTTTAAAATACAATAGCACTAATTGCATCTCAAAACAATGTTTGAGCATTGACTCACATTGTTTTTGAGTTATTGTCTTTGTCACATTGCCTATTGTTTCTGGAATGTTTAGATCTAGAATTGCAAAGATGTGGCATGCTAAAGTTAAGCCTATATTAATCTGGTTTAAGTATATAGATTGGGATTTTGATGGAGGGGTGTGATGGCTTATAATTCCTTAGGCTTAAAAAAAATCATAAATCCAAAAGTCATGTCAGCGAAAGTATCAATAATGCGATGAAAACAGAAGATTAGGACAAGGAAGAATCTATCCTGAAGCAAACGGAGAAAGTTTTGGGACCAAAAAAAATTAGGCCAGAAAACAACCTGTTGAAGGACGAAGAATCTCTATGAGAGAGAGAGAGAGAGAGGCAGAAAAAATTTATATGGCTAAGATTAACGAGTAAATAACACGATAGATTACGAAGAATGCTTTTTCAGGGATAATTAGGGGTTTGTACTCAACTCGTGTTAAACTCTGAGGGGGAAACAAGTATACATGAAGGGAGTCCTCAAGTGTGGACTCATTAATTTATGGTCCATTTTATGTGATTTTAATTGTATACCTCTTAAACTCTTTAGTATACATAGGCCTACTTTCTATTCTAGTTTGCATGTGAAGAAATTCCAACATGTGCATGAAATTTATCATTGGCCGCCATTTGCATTTCCCAGAATGCCATTGGTCAATGATGATGAGACCTTTTATACAAATGTCCATAGCTTGTGTAACAGCAAATCATGATTTAAATTCTTAAGCTTGATTTGCTTAATCACATGGAAAAAAATCATTACCATGATCAGTGCTCCATAGTGAAACCAAGCAAAAGAACGGTGCACATTATTAGACCTATCTCTCTACTGGTGAGGAGTTGGAACTACACAAACATGCCTTCTCACCAAGATTTTCTTCAATGGTATTCATACGCAAGTGTAATTATAATGGTTATTGTTTACTGCCATTTTTTTTAAATCAGGGACTATACTTTCCCTTAAGAATGTTTTCTTTACAGTTTCTCTCAATAGATGGCACTGATCAACGCCTATCTTTTGCATGGTTTCACTGTGTATGAGTTGTGTGAATGCTATTTGCAATGCAATTGTAGGCCTATACAAATTGCATTTAGTGCATTTTTATATAGCCTATGCATTTGAGGTAATGTATTCGAGTGCTCATATTCATCATTTACCAATGTTTCAATAAGGCAAAATGCATTAATATAAGATGTATTTTCATCCATTTTTCACTATGGAAAAATTGAAATACTTATTTAATGGACAGTACCGTACTGGACAATTGAGTAATCTGAATCATCGATTTAGGCATCACAATTAAGTGCAATTACAATCACCCCTTTCAGTAGATCTTATAAGTGCATAAGATTGATTATAAAAATTGCCTATTTTCCTATCTCTATATGCCATCATAATGGGAGATCTGACCGATATAAAACCACAAATGACTAATTTGAAATTTTTATTCTTGCCTGAAGAACAAACCATAAACCGGCTTTACCCCATGTATTGTCAAGGGTCCCCCCCTGCCTGGATGTTGCTTTTGAGTGTGCACCAAAGGGGGGTCCTACCTCAAAATACATGTTTGCCATCTGTTGTCGTAGAAACTGATTTTTTGGTTCCCCCACTTTCCTATATTCGTTATCTGTGCATATACAATACCAATGGATCCAAAATGCAATAACATATCATGATCAATCCAAAAGGATATCCCTATATCCCCCCTTCATTGTCCATTATTGAACAAGAGGGGATTTGGCCCAGGTTATAATTACAGAGGAGGTCCGAAACTATATGCTTTGGTATTGGTCTGATACATATAAGGGGTCACGTGCATAAGGCCTAGTATTATATCCCTATTATTTCATAGTCAAAAATGAATGGCTACAGTCGATGGGAGGACTGGTTTTTTTTAAAAATCTTAAAATAAATGGACAAAACGATAGAAAAATGAATGGTTATGAAAGGACCCTTTTAATATAATGCATGGGTCAAGCTTGTAAGCTAAGTAGTTCACTTTTTATTCCTGTGATTATTTGGCTACACTGTAAATGGGCTTGTGTTACAATTCTAGTTATTAGCCATCGAGTTTGTAAGGAATGTTAAAAGGGAATTTTTAAAATTACTAGGCCTATATTTATTGGTTTTCGATTTAAAAATTTACAGATTGTAGGATTATATGGTTTGCTTCTGGCTATATAGTAGGGTATATGCCTATATGTACAGGGAATGTAAAAATATGTGACATAATGCATGCATAGAGTACACAAAATATTTCAGCAAAAGTATTTCTGAGAATTAAAAAACTTTTGCTGCGGTATTTCTTTTTTGCAGAAACTGGAAGTAAAAGTTATAACATTACTTGCCCCTATTTATAAGAATCCCTATACATTTAAAGGGAAAGTCCCACTTTGTAGCAACTAATACTTAAATTCAATTCAATTCAATTCAACTCAGTACCCTACAGTCAGCAAATGAATGCCATATGGTAGGGGGGTGATCCCACTATCAGGAGAAATTACACAAAATATTTCAGCAAAGTATTTCTGAGAATTAAAAAACTTTTGCTGCGGTATTTCTTTTTTGCAGAAACTGGAAGTAAAAGTTATAACATTACTTGCCCCTATTTATAAGAAGCCCTACATTTAAAGGGAAAGTCCCACTTTGTAGCAAGTAATAGTTAAATTGTACGCAATATGAATGGCTGTGACAATAATAATTGCAAGTTTCCATATTGAAGAAATCACGACGTTTGCTAAATACATTTTAGGCGCCATTTTTCGATAGATTTCGGCAGACACTGATAGTTGGTGGCGCCCTCTAGGACGTGCGTGTCTACGGGCTTCATGAGAGGGGATGTCTTTTATCCAGTAGAGGGATCTATATATACGGCCAGTAAAATGGCGCCTTTTAAAATTTATATTTTCATCCGAATCCATGTAGCCTATTCAGGACATTTTATTTAATGATTGGTATATAGGGCTCAAATCAAGTTGGAATTTTTATGAATTTTATAATTTATTATGTTCTTCTTCCTACAAACCACTTCTTTCAAACCGGGACTTTCCCTCTAAGCTTGAATGAGAGGATGACAATTATCTTTGACACCTATATAGTTAGCCAACCATGAGCAATTTCCTATTCTACGTTGTAAGCACCTGCATGTCATCATCTAACCATGGTTAGCTTAACATATAAACCGAAAGTATACCCTCGTACACTGATTAAATATATGATAAGAAAATTACAAGAATTTAATCATTTTTATGACAAATTTTTGCTTATTTTGGCATTAATGCTGTCAAAATTATCATCAAATATTCATTTATCACCGGACATTATGCATGGGCACGATGTGAATGTCCCTTGTCACCAAATAAAAATCACCTTTCTGTTAATTTCACACAAAATAAAGTGTCAACAAACCATGACCAAACATCCCATGCAATAAAGGGACAAAACAAAGATTGAATCTTTTATTTTGTTTAAAATTGCAACTTCAATTGCACTATAGACTTGGTCTGCCATATACTCAATGGCATACATTAAGCCTACAAATTCAAACAGGAAAAAACTCCCATTCATGATCCCATGTTCTACTTGGTCAGCCATATCACAAGGATATAGAGACGTGAAATTGAATTTCGTCAATTATTACAAACAAGCAAAGGTTTATTTGTATTGAGAATTTTTTAATAAAAATTTTCTCCGGAAACTTGGCCCAAATACGGCATTCATTCTATCCCAACGCAAAACTAAATTTAAACATGAGATTGTTAAGCAGAAGGGATGCCATAATGTGTAACCTATGACCTGTATAGTGCCATAATGCATCCATCCCATGCACTGATGCAAAACAAGATTGAAATCTGTGCTTGGACTGATACATCATGGCATAATTTCATCAATTAAAACCAAAACCATGTTATTGATGTAGACATTATACATTATTCAATGGACATTATAAAAAACATGTTGCACGGCATACTGGGCTGGGCCAATGGGTGATAATATAATGGACAGGGAATGTCAGAAATACGTGTTCACAATGACAAATAGGAGTGCCATATGACAGGTAGACTAATGGACAATATATGTATTTCCCCCCAATAATAATAATAACAATAATGCCGTCTATATTAAACAATAGTGAGCACTGAGCAATATGGTTCCCTGCTGAGGGTAAATGCATGAAAAGTCGATTTGTTTGCCATTTATATCAATCATGTAGTCAAAAAAATGATTCAGATAAAAATCCCTGCAAGCCAAAAAACATTAAGCTTATGGTTTATTAAGCCATATTGGACCAGTGCCTTTAATTCACCAATTTCTTCATTTACTAGTATGTATTTTTCTGTTGAAACTTGTATATTAAAATACATGGGAATAACACAATATTAAGTTATTGAAGATATTAATTTGGCTATAGCTGCATTATGTGTGTAAACAAAATGTGGGAAAAAGTTTTTCTTTGAAGAAATTGAACCTTTAAATACTCTGCAATACAATAAACTTCAATAAATATACTTGAATTTGTAAATCCATTTTATAACTTATAAGAAAAGGATGAAATGGGGGGGGAAATATATGGTCTTATAAATATAAATATATGACTTATATATTTATAAGTCACCAACTAGGTTATGTTCAATTAGAAATCAGAGCAGATTTTCATGTTTGAAACTTTTTGTAGAATATAATTAATCCAGTTTGTAGGCCTATAATCAAGGTGTCTGGCCAAATCCAGTAACGAATTTCCATGACTTCCAGGTTTTCCAGACAAATTCTCACAAATTTCCAGACCAAACGAAAGTGATTTTTAACTCATTTTTACTGACATATGCAATTAAACCTGCAATAATTGGCAACCCCAAAAATATTTTTCATGGCCTGCAGGCGAAAATGTGATGGGTAACAAAAACATTATAGAAAATGGCGCCGCAGGCAAATTTTTTGCTCAAAAAAACTTAAAATGGGCTAACAAAAAAAACAACACCAATAGTGCATAATTTTCCATTTTAGAACTTTAGATTTTATTTAGATTTTCCAGACACAGATTAAATTTCCATGACATTTCCCTGCCATTTCCAGACAATACTGATTTTTATGACATTTCCAGGTTTTCCAGACGGCCAGACACCCTGTATAACTATACTTTAGCATTCATCAGATTTATGTAAACTATTTTCTCTTTTCAAAAGAAACTGCAATTTGCTAACGCTTATCCGAAAGCAATATGGGGCCCAATAAGCTTATTGTATGTATACAATTTGCACGGGTAAAATGTATATCAGGTCATTTATTAAATTTGTATGAACCCAGTATAACTTATTGTCTTTAATCTTTTTGTGAAAAGTAGAGAAGATCAAAAATAGAGCAAATAAAAAAAAATCCTTTTATGCGTTGTAGGCCTACCATAGGTTAAAAAACGAAACTAGCATAAAGCAAGAGAATACTTTGCTTTAATTCAAAAATCCTCATGTCACGTTATAAGAGCCTGTTTTTCATGGAAAATTAAAGCTTATTGAATGCACTTCACCTAAATCCACACAAAAATGTCCATAATCTCTCCATGCAAACAAAAGCCGATGCAAAAAAAACCATGAAAACAAACGAGAAACCGCTGCAAATTTGCTACGAATTCAACTCGCATATATGTAGGGGGGTTCTGTTGTTATTTCTTTCTAACAGTGTGCAAATACTAAAAATCTAATCTAAAATCCATGCAGCCCAGACTAAACATTTTAGCAGAATTTAGTATTGATAAATATAGACCCTTCAACGCAGCGATACAATATGATAAATAGCCAAAATCCATGGGAATGGGAAGAAGAAAGTAAGCATGTCAAAAAAATCAAGTGTTTGGCAAATATTTTGATAAAGTTTTATACTTTGGTTCAATCCATTCAATAATCCTAAGCAAGGGGGTAGTTTGACCATTCCAAAAATTTGAAAGTGGGACAAGTTGACCACAGAGACTCCAAAATCTCGGACAACAGGATAATCTAGCCTCTTTAAAACCTACTTCGTCATTTCAAACTGCCCACTAAACATCTCAAAAGTCCCTACCCATTGTTTCAGTTAAGTATTTCTGATTTTAAGAGGCCATAAATTGCGCTTTCGAGTAAACTATCTTAAAAGTCGAGGACTGGATCCGAAAGTATACCAAGAAGCGAAATCTCGACGGGAAATCTTGAAATCTTGAAGGTTTTTTATGATGAAGTGATACCAGAAAAGTGAACCATACCCGTACTGGCTTGGCAGGTGACTGAAATAAATTCATTTTCATGGCTTTTCAAAAAAATATATAAATAAAAAAGAGATGATTTTTATGTGTGCCAGTCAGTCGAGCAGCCTGGCCTCGAGAATGTCTTTAAAATATTGTCAAGTTTCAGGTAAATTAACTGACAAATTCAAAGAGCCAATGACCATTTCTTTAGCATAGGCCTCAAGAAAACTGTAGAATATGGACGTGTGGGTTAAAATAAGGGGAAAGGTCATATAGATTTAAAGATATGGTCCTTGTTATTATTATAATGGCACAGTCTAGTGTTTCTCTCATTTATATGGCGTCAGTAGGAGGGCATAACAACGAGTTTCTTGTTCAGCGGGATAACGGCTAGTCTTATCTGACTTCCACTTAACGAGATGACTTGCATTGGCACAAAAATGAGACTTGGCCCTTGTTCTTCTTACCCTTGGTCCCCCCCACCAGGACACTCTTCTTCAACTTGTACATTGTTATAGCTCGGTCACGATTTTCAAAACTGTATTTGTAGTTCAAGGGATTATTATTTTCCAAGAACCCAAAAGACGAGATCCAATTAATAGATTTCAGGTTTTAATTGGCTTCTAACCTGCCTTGCAGCAGAAGAAGACAATAACATTCCTTGCAAAATTCAAGAAATAGGATTCGGGATGCAGTCAGTAAAAAGTATTTTTGACCAGTAGAGTACTGGTTTCTTTTTGATGTCAGTAGGCCTACACATGCAGGCAGAGATCCAAATTGATTGATGTCAGTAGTTGTCATTATGGATGATCAGTAAGAATCTGTCCAGATATCACTGGTGAGAAGTTCATGATATTATTTCAAAATTTCTAGTGATTTATTATGCTGATGATTAGTGATCTGACTTGATTTATATGTTAATCTGTTAAAAATGTATCAAGCTGCCTATGCAACAATAGGCCGTGTGATACAGCTAGTGGCCTGGTGAAAAGAGCAAATGTGTAGATCAGCATAACTGATCTATTGTCATTTTAATGATTTGTTTTACTACAGTTGTCAATGTAAAATCACTTTTGTCACCAATATCAATGTAGACTACTATATTTAATGATCTTCCCTGATATCATCAAATATATGATACCATCATGATCTCTGATGTCATCAAATAGCGAAGTGATTCTGACTGATACCCATACTGATACTTTGCTACTGACATCAGTTCTGGTACAGGAAATGTAATGATCTTAAACAGTGCATTCAACAAAAATGCATAATGTACAGTACATCAAACTATACTCATTTGTAATCAGCAAGATCACTATCATAGACTAAACATAAGTCTAATTTTTGGTCTAAATTGACTAATACAAGTATGTTATTGTTATACACTGATCTTGTCATGACTTTTAGACAATGCAGGGCTTCGTATTTGGATGACATATGGAAAGCCTGGGCACCCCATAGAGTCAAAATTGGGCTTCTGCATGTGGGCCTACCCATAGGAATTTAGCGTGGCAGTGACCCACATCTACCTGGTTAATTCGCCGCATATGCCACAAATTCGGCTCGTTTGGAACCTTAATTACACGTTATCAGGATGGCAGATTCAGACTTATTAAAGTTAGAAAGGGTCTCATCACGATTTCTTAAGGACTTGTTAGAATTAAAAGATTTCTCTGAAACCTGCTGCTTTCTTAATTAGCAAAGTGTCCTGCTGAGAGGTTGGACCTCAAGGAACAAGGGGCCAGTCAACAGGGGAGGGGGAGGGCAATGCCACATGCAGGGATATTCCCCTAATTACTTCTATATAGGTAAATGGCAATTCCTTTGATAACTCCAGGTGATGAATCCATGGCGGAGAGAATGTACCAGAGATTTATTTATCTGTAAGCATCTGATAAGTTTTAATCTAAGCGATTTGACTCCTGCTGCGATTATTCTTATACAGTTTTGATCAATTTACTACATTTCCAAACCCGCTTTTTTGCCCAATTTGAAAGAGTATATTCAACTCTTTAACTTCGTTAAATTTGCAATTTAATAGCTTTGAATTATAAATTGAATGCTATTTTGATAATGTTGGATGCAAACCTTATAAGATATGAATGGTCAAAAGTTGTGAAAGGAAAATTGCTTATGTTTAGGTCATTATTAATAGCAAAGTATATGAAGAGCATTGTACCATACTCCAATGCCAATTGCAACAATAAATCACTATTTTGCTCATTGTACTTAGGCCTAATTCTAAATTCCAGGAATGGTAGAGTGCAAAGCATCATGGGAACAGTATTTTAACTTACACATTGGAATGAGTTGAGCACGAGGCTTGCACGTGCGAAATCAATCAAGTTTTCATAGAATATGCACGTGAAAGTCTCGTGCTCAACTCATTCCAATTAGTGAATCAAATGCTACAATATAGGCCTAATTTAAGTCCATTCAAATATTTGTAAGCTAAAATTTTCTTACATTAAATAAATACAGTAGGCCTACTTGATTTATCTTGGAGTGATACAATTTTCTTTGAATTTAAGCAAAAAAGGTGAAAATATATAGTTTACTAGCCTTTAATATCCCACCGCATTTGTCATTATTTTAGCTTCAAGTATCCCAAAATCTTAAAAATCATATATTTTTCAGTTAATTCCCAGTTTACCATTCCAATCGGCTAACTGCAAGAGAATGGGTGCACCTGACCAATTTTAATGGGCTCCTAGTTAAAGAATAGATATACAGCATCTCATGTCATTAAATTAAAAACTAAAAATAAATAAAACAAAAATAATTTGTGGTCCTCAAACAAACCCATCTTTTGGGTGGGCCCATCCACCCTCGGTCATTTTTAAAAACTAAATCTTAACTACTGGACATCTGCAATAGGTAGTCCCACCCTTCCCTGCAGTCTAGTTCCTATACAAAAGTGGGTTTCAAAAAAAACTAAAATACATTTTATTTTCTATTAAAAAACTAGTGGTTCCTTGATCCCTGCCCTCCTCATAAGTTAGCCTACACATACTTTCTAAAAACCCATTTCCTTCAGCAACCTGTCCACCAAATTCAAAATCTCCCACTGTTTTTTCAATTCTCCCACACTGGTCATCGGGACTCGCAAATTCTCCAGAAACGTCCGAAGGAATGATGACTGCATTTCATTTTTTTTTGTGTGTTTTACGACCATTTCCCAATGGGGTTTTGGGGTTTTCAACTCCTGCTGTTTTTGTTGTTCCTCGTGGCAGTGCAAACTAATAATGTCTCTGACTTTATTTATGACAGCCACCTGAGGATGTGTTGGGTATACCTTTCACTCAACTTAAGCGAAATTACGAGCTTACATGCTCGTAATTTTAGGAAAAAATATTTCAATTTTCTTAGCATCAAGCTGATTTTTCATACCTAAATTGCTTCCCACTTTCATTTCTTGCCACTGAACAAAGAAGTTAATTAAACCCTATGACAGAAATACTCTGGTGAAAGTTTTTAAGGTTTAAAATAAAATTTGTCTTTGCTTAACCACAAGCCTGCCACTGCGATGCTTACGCAGGAATGTTTCAAGTTCATAATTAAAACTAAACAAATAAAAATAAAATGTCTGTATGCTTATTCATTTCATAATTATGCAAATGGTTTTATTATCCTCAAGCCTCCACCCGCATTTTTTCAATTAGTTTATGCCTTTTATTATTTGGTGCACCGCGTGTTTTTCTTTTGTTGAAAAAACAAAATCCTCTAAAACTGTCAGCGGTTAAAATATAAATCAAAAACAAAATTCTCCCTAAAATAAGTTATCCTCGTAACATGCGCATTAAATTAAACCTTTACTTTTTGCATCTTCTAGGACATGTTCAACAAGGCCAACGAATACCTTTACGCCGCCACCAAAAAGCTCACCACTTTTGGAAAAATCACCATCCTGGTTCCTCAGGAATGGACCGGAACCGGAAGTTACAACTTCGAAGTGGCGACTCACGAAACGTGGAACGATGCCGACATTCGCGTTGGACCGGCCAATCCTCAGTACGGCAAGCAGCCGTACACCATGCAGGCCGGACTCTGCGGAGAACAAGGATCCTACATCCATTTCACGCCCGAATTTTTCACCACCATGAACGAAACAAACAGAAAATATGGCCCTGAGGGTAAGTTCATTTTGTTCTGTTGTCAAATCATTCCCTAAACAATAAAGGCAAATGTTCCTCTGTTCTTCCTTACATAACTTTGCGTAACTTTATGTTACGTCAGGTACTCCTCTGTAACTACAAGTCATACAATGACAAACTTTAATGTCAAAATACAAGGAACAGATCTTTAGCAAGGTCCTATTGACCAGTAAAAAAATTTGAATTTCTTCAAAAATTTGGGGCGACTTCCATGGCAAAGACATGGAAGGATCTTTACTATGGTACCATTCAGTATTACCCATAGATGGCGCCATACGTTTATGACAAATAGCATGGGCCACCATATAGATAGATATGTAGGCCTACTCTTGTCTAACGGAGGGTCCCCAAAAGGACCAATAGCACTAGCGTACCGCTCTGGGTACTGGTACTGAAGATGTTACTCCTTCTGGTGCAGGGTCCACCATTTTGGTATGGGCTAAACGGTAGTCGAAAGTTATTCATCATAGATGGCGCTTTTCTTTTGAATGGATAGCTAGTAGTCAACCAGAAATGCAATACATTGGGCGACACTTTTCCGAACTGAATTAAGATAATCCAAACTTATAAGTATCTCTATAAATTAACCCATTAAAAAAAGCTATTTCCTCTCTCTGGGTAATTTGCACTAGAATGCAATAAGGATGATTCTGTGCTCCAACTAGATGATTAGGCCTACACTATATAAACTGTACATGTTAAATTTGAAGAAAGAGGGGGTTAATGAGTCAATTAAAAACGTCATTAAAAATGGCAAACGTTTATCTACCTGGTCCATACATGAAATATTAAATGGTGATCTCGTGCTGGGTCATTTAATTATTCTTTTTACCCTAACTCGGGGACCACTTTTTTGCCATGCAAACGTAACTCGATTAATAATGAATGTAATAAAATCTGCCAAGCTCATGTAACTACAATCCCAATAACGGTATATGGCACCTAGCTTGTATACGGTCTAAACTTAATGGCTTTTGTATTTATTTTCGTGACCTTTTTATATTAACCTCGTGGGGTTATTCAACCTACACTATATAGAAGGATCAGAATGTAATTTAATGAAAATCGATATTTTTTATGCAGCAATACAAAACACGTTTTAAAAAAATTACCTCGCGGTAGGAATCACAATAGGTGCCAAAGTTAACACGTTTTTGTGTATTTTGGCTATTGAGCAGTTTTACATAATATATGCTATTTAAGTAGTTCAATAGGCCTGCACATGTAGTAGTAACAGCTGAAAAACGGCTATCAACTTGTTGTCTCAATTAACCTCCTTTTGAAAACCACATTTTAGAGTAATTACACTGATTTTCAGGCAAAAAAAAAGCCTACCACAATCACCTGTAAAGTATCAAAATCATTAAAAAATTATAAAAAAAAAATTAAAAAAAAAAAAAAAAAAAAAACACAAATTAGAGGCTGTTCATAATTTTGGAGATTTTAATCCGCTCCCCCAACATGCGTATCCCACCTTTAT
>JAQIXP010000820.1:0-22143 GCA_034700285.1 Proteroiulus fuscus
CCCCCCCCCCCCCCCCCCCCCCGGGGTATGCCTATGCAATAGCTTGACCCTCCATATAATGCCTCCATAAATAATTTTCTTTAAAAAAAATCTCGAGTGCTATGTAGAATAGATGTAAAACAACTTAATGTTCTTTAAATAATAGCAATTGCAAAACAATTTCTCAACTGCCTCGATATTTAACTTTTCAAGAGATTGTAAACCCAGATGAAACGTCGATGGCCTTTGAGAAAAAGCAAGTTTAAAAATGGCCAAACATTTAATGCTCAATAAACTAATGCATATATAACAGCAGTAGAGAACATTCATTAAAATTGGAATAGCTGTTTGCAAATATTTTCATACATTCCAAAATGCATTAATTTGAAACATTTTCAAAAAAAAACCACATTTTATATATATATACCTATTTGCATAATTTAAAATTTAACCGGTGTTTTAAAGATTATGTACAAAATATGTAACAAATGGAAAAAAGGTGTGCTTACTTCTCTTCAGTAATAATCACCAAACACTTGCTCACCCAGATAATGGCCGTAAGTCGACTTTCACCTTCTCTGCTAAGCTAAGCATTCCAATTGTGGGATAGAAACCACCTTTTGGTATACACACTTCCTTTCGTCCAATAGTCTTCCCATTTCGTGTAAAGAAAACCTTCAAAATGCAAACAAATATTACCGTGAGTAAAAATGCAACCACAAACTGAGTAAACGGCATATGTAACTCACTTCTACTTTACTCCCATTTTCGATTTGATTGCAATTGTTCCACCAAAGATCATCTTCAGACTCACTCTGCGATCCACCTTCATATTCCTCCCTATTTAATTCGTCATTTGCACAGTTGGGTGAAGAAAACGAAAAATCTTGAGAGCCGTCGCTGTCGTAGTTACACGAGTAATCAAGTGGGAATATTATACCACAGCCCATTATATCTCCTTTATGGCACTTTGGACCAAATGCATCACCGACTCCACTTCCGTTGAAAATTTTGCCATCATCTATATACAAGATGACAACAATTTGATAACAAATTAATCCTTTTTTTAATATTACCTCATAAATGTTTTTTTACTTGCCTGCATGATAAGCAATAGATCCTGTATTCCATCCAGGATGTCTGTGTTTAGGATAATTCTAAAAATAAATAAATAGAAGACATTTATAAGCTACAATTTCAGAAAAATTTAGGATTTCTGTTCACATTTATACAGACATACTTTTCTAGCAAGACCTATTGCAATGAAGCAATTTTCCCCAGGATCAAGAATCTCAATTTCAAAATAATGGGAAGTCGTATTAAGTGGCCAACGAGCTTGTGCCAATCCCACATCTCCTATACTTTTTCCTTGACCAGTGTATTCCAAAATCTTGAAAAAAATTTAAAACATTTTAGGATTACAATTGAAGTTTACTGGGTAATTAATTTACAACTTTTTGCAAATCCAAAGTCTAGTAATTAATTATTTAGCTAAAAAAAGCCCAGAATTCAATATGGAAATGAAAAGTCGGGACATTGTTCATGAAGTTCAATAAGTCAAATGACAAAATTCACAGACAAAATGAATTTTTTCACTATCATTACATACTAAGGCAACATATTTAAGGTCAGCCTAAGGACTTATTTTATCTGTGAATGTGTAAATTTTTTTTTGGAAGAATGAGGAATTTTAAGGAGGGGAGGAGCAAATTTTTAAGAAGAGGAGTGGGAAGAAGCAAAATTGCCAATATTGTATAACAATTTCACCATTTTCAATTCTGTCATGATACTTTCATGTATCTTGCTTTTCCAATGAGTTGGGGGGAAAAACAAATGTTTCTCTTATTCTTCCTAGTAGCCTTAACTTCATTAGTTCACATAGTACTACTAAACAAAATTAGGTTAGGCCAAAAGTTGCTCAGTATGTTGTGTCCAACATTTTGTTTTAAATATTACAAAAACTAGGAATACGATTGAACTAGCATTTATAAACTCATGATTTGTTTCAAAATTTATAGTAAATTCCGGTGGACCAAGTGACCAAGGATCCTTATGATAGAATCTTTGAAATGGTTTTATGAATCACATTCAATTAACAATGCTGTAGCCATGGAACCCCCCACCTTCCAAAATTTGGCTCACAATACACTTTCTTTTAATGTTGTCAGCATAGCTATCCAGCTGAAAAACTTTCTTTTGCAAAGTGCATATACCGAAATATTTGATCATATATTTCAAATAAAAATGCTTTACCTAAACTGGGCACGACAGAGGTTCTAATTTGAAACTTAAGTTAATAAACTAGCTTACTTGTCCATTGAGCCTGATGTCATGAAGTCGACACCAGTCCTCCTCGTGTCCATCAACGGACATTCGAGTCTCTTCTTCATTAGACGCCCATTTGGAATTTAATGTAACCCTGACCTCTTCGCCTACAGAAGTCATGCCTATTGCTGGATATAAACCGTCAGAATGCCAATGCACTAACGTTGAACTAACCTGATAAACAAAAGTAAGCCACAAAGCGTAAGTTAAGATTCAGAGAAATGGGAAAAAATAATATAAAAAATAAATTACAAAAATATAATGAAATTGCTATGTTTTACATGAAAATTCAAACTAATATTTTATCAACTCACTTCAGTACCATTTTTTGTAAAAAATACAGGCACTACAGGTTTTCGAGATTCGATAGATGATACCTGATCGAACCTGGCTCCACATCCAATTTTATCCCCTATTTCACCTTTGGATATAAATGTTGAGCCATGGCTTCGTCCCCTATATAATCTGAAAAAAAAATTAAAAAGAACATTTCTTTATAAATTTTTCCCACTTCCATTAACATATATATATATATTATATTACACGCACTTTCCATCTTCTAGATGATATGCTACAGAATCTTCTAGACACCCGGGGTGTTTATCCAATGGGTACCGAGGCGGCACCAAACCGACAGCAATGCCACAAGACACTCCCGTGTCGAGTAACTCTACTTCAAAATAGTTATGATCGGGAGTTAGCGGCTGTGCAGCGATATAAACGCCAATGCGATCACCATTCTCAGATACGTAGCTATAAGAATGATGAGGTATTGAGATCAAGTAAAGAAAATTAAGAGGCAAAGAGAGAATACAAATATGACTACACGTACTTCAAGACATCGCCGTCAACACTGATTCTCTCAAATCTAGGTTTAATCTCCAAATTTGCCGATTCTTTCTGTTTCCACATTTTTAACCAACCAAAAGATGCCGATGGTAGATTTTCAGTAATCAGGCCATCCATACGATCAAAGGAACCAAAAAGCTTATTGTGAATTATACAAAAAAATATAAATTAATTTATATAGCCAATATAACAAGCGTCTAGGATTTTTTTTTATTTTTTATTTATTTTATATATAAATATATATACTTTTTTCATAAAAATGTTGCAAATGGATTCTATACCTTCTTTACAAGATAAAAAAGATGTGGACTCATACAACTCAGCATGTGCTAATAAAATGGTGTGCTGTGTGTGCAAACAAATAGATCTAGAAAATTGAGACAAAATAGACCTCTTATTAGCCTCTTAGAAGCTATGTAATTATATACGATATATATTTACGAGTGTACATGACTGGTAAAGTTCTATAATTTATAGATGGATAGACATTTAGTTCTGGTCAAAATTCAAGAGCTATACTGGGGTATTTACCTATTTTTAAACATGGGGGTTAACAAAGGTATCGTTAAATAATTTAATTTTGACACTTGCAAACCATCTACCATACCAGTAATTTACTTGCTCTAGAGCCTTGATAGGTTTATGACTGATCGGCGTTACATTTGCCACTAATTGACAATAATTAAAATAATAATAAACAAATAAGAAATAATAAAAAATCTAAAAATAAATATTCAAAATGGAATTCAAAATGTTCAAAAGTAACAGTAATTTTAAAAATGATTGATTCAATCACAAGTTCATTCAAAAGAGGTCAAAGGTCAATTGGAAAGAATGTGGTTCCAGTATGTCCTTAGAACAGTGGTGTAGCTAGAGCTTTTGCCGCCCAGGGCAGTCCATGAATTTGCCCCCCCCCCCCTCTCAATCACTGACGTCATTTCAACTTTTTGCAAAGGAGGGAGGAAAGGGGGGGGGGATTTCCAACCCCAAAAAATATTAAAAGTTTTTGTTCGCAGACGAAAATTTGACTAAAATTCACCAAAAGTGGCTATTTTGCCATTTTATATATAATGGGTCAAAAAAAAAAAGTTTAAGGGGAATTATCCCCTGCATCCCCCTTCCCCAAAATTACATCCCTGCTCTCAATGCACAAAAAAAAATTAAATTCATATGGACTACGACAGAAAATTTTCCAGAGTATACGGATATGTGGGGGGAAGGGGGGGGGATGACGACACCAGGGCCACACCCAGAACTTTTTTTTAGGAGAGTCCGCCCCAAAAAATATTAAAATCCATAGCCAAAAATTGTAATGTATAATTGCAAAAATGGATAAAATCAAGATGGCGTCGCAGGCGACTTTATTTTGCTCAAAAACAGTCAAAAATGGTCTATAAATCACCAAAATTGCTTATTTTCTCACTTGAAGTGCCGCCCCCAAAAAATGTGCCGCCCGGGGCGGTCCGCCCCCCTCGCTACGCTAGTGCCTTAGGAGCAAATGTTGACATCCTGGTTAATGCAGTAAATCAATCTCAAATTTGTTGGGGGTACAGGCCTATATGTTTTGTAATTCCAACAGATCCACAAATACCCACTTAATGAATTCACCACATACAATTATGGGTGCCACTTAAGGAGAGGGTGGCCGGTGCCACTTAAGGAGAGGGTGGCCGGTGCCACTTAAGGAGAGGGTGGCCAGTGTATTTACTGCTGTCAACCTACAGAGGCAGTTGCGATATAGCAGGAGGAATGATTATATGGTTTGGCGCAAGCCCAGCAGGCCAGCAGCGCGAGGACACCGCCCGCCTACTCCCCTTGGTCCCAGGAACAACTCCCGGTTCATAGCAATCCGGCTCCTGTAGAAGCTTAGTTTATAACAATCCCAAATTCTATTTCTAATTAGAATACCTTAAGGTACTATAAAGCATCAGCTAGTTCGTCTGCATGCTGTCAATCCCACATTCAAGAAGGGGATTTATGGATCTCAAGAAAACAGGACGCTCACAGCTCACCATCACCCTGCTCACCAGGATGCATAAAACCCAAGCTAAAACTAGTTCTCAAGCATTTCTTGAGATTTTTAGCATTAGTACTCTAATCGTCTTGACAAGCATAATGCCAAAGCTTAATCCTGTGAAAAATAGTTCTAGCCTCCAATAACCCAAGGAAGACCTGTTGTTCGCAATATTTGTTTAAAACAAGTTTAGAAAAGCAAGATGAAATATGGTGAATCTTGCATCCCTGAACCATTGGTGGCATTGTTAAAGTGGGATTCCAGTATAATGACATCCCTAGGCAGTTGACCATAATACCAAACCCTTATTTCTGGGAATTAATCTGCCTGTATTAATCTATTATATTCGCATTTGCATTCACTTAACGATGTAAATGGTAGAAAATAATTAAAATAAGTTTATATTTACCGTAAGCTACGACATCTACAAGTTGCACAACACGAATCTTTTAACCCAAGGCTGTTATTGGCAGCGCCGCATTTCATGCAATTGGTTTGTTTATTTTTGACAGGTATAAAATTTAATACCGTGATACTAAAATATTACCGTAAGTCTCGTTGTTATTTAAGTAAAGTACCTTAATTGCAAGTATCAAAATTTGAGTTGTTATTTATAATTGTTGTGCATTGCATATTTAACAGCTGTTTGTCAATGGTCGCGCAAGGAGGCAGAGGTCAGGGGGATCAGGGCAGCAAGTGGGCTGATGAATCGTCTGCTGTATGCTACAACACCTCAAATGAATGAACGAATGAAAAACATACAAGTCGAGAAAAATGAATGTTTCAGCGAAAATTTTAGAATAAAACTGCACAATTGAAGTTTTTTGTCTCAAATTTTCTAATACAATGAGTGTTGGTCCTTTAGCCGTTGAAATCGTGTGCACATTCTGCCTAGCAGCCACTTTGCTATATAAATATGGCAACTGGAGTAAACATCACGTATTTGTAACATTATCAGTTCTCATTGCTTGGTATTTCTCATTCATCATTATATTTATTCTTCCTCTCGATGTATCTTCGGTAAATTTAACTATTATTTCATCACATTTTTTTTTAATATCTGTTGAAGATAAACTGGGTGCCTTAAACTTGTGATGCATTCATCTTTTACAGACGGTATATCAACAATGTTTAAAGGATCATACAACGAGCATTTCCACATCGACTTTGGCACCGACAACGCTCATAACATCTCCAACCACTTTCGCTTCTACACTTCTGACCACACCAAACACACTTGAGAACCGCACTGTCGTCACATTTTTCGCAAACATAACTATTGCACCTGGGCACGACCGACCCATTACCGAAAGAAGTGTTTCATTTGCAGTCGTTTCCCAAAATAGTATTAAAACGTTTCTAAGATTTTTGTAAAACTAGAATTAATTCCTTTCGCACATTTACAAGTTGTTAAAACTGTTGTTACTGCAGATGATGATTCGAGTTCTTGTAAAGAACCTTGGAGCCACATACCGAATGAAGTGTTGCCAATTCTTTGGAGAGTTGTCTATTGGACTTCTCAGTGTCTAACATGGTTGGCATATTTTTTTCTTCATTGTGGTCGTACCACGACTATTTTAGAAAATGCACATCTTTACTATAGTTAAAGATTATATTTGCAGGCTTATTCTTCCTCTGATGCAATCGTATAGCCAAGCTGGTGATTTTACTGTGCTAGGAAAACTTCGCTCAGCGATTATTGACAATGCCATTTACTATGGCAGCTATTTATTGATATCTGGAATCCTTTTGGTTTACATTGCGGCTTCCCCCGATCTTCAGCTAGACGGGCGAGTTATCTTGTATTTTATAAATAAGTTCACAATATTTTGCTTACACGCAATATTTGCAGGCCAAAACTGAAAGTGATTCTGGTGACGACGAGTAACACATGGGGTCTGTTCCTTCTGGTGCTTTTGCTTGGCTATGGACTCGTTGAAGTTCCTCGATCGTGTTGGAACAGCTCCAAGCGAGGATTCATGCTGAATTACACATATTTTAAGGCAGCAAAATTGAATGTGGAAAGATCGGAAGCGGAAGATGCAGTCGAAGACATTTTAGATGTAATACGCATACCCAAATGGTTCCCGAGTGTATCTGAAATCCTGGTGGGAACCAGTTTGTTAATTTAGGTGGTCATTTGCAGGATCTTCAACGAATATCGGATGCCATCCGACCCACACATCCATTGAGAAAAAACGTGGAAACAATCCTAAACAAAGTAGGTGTTACTCATCCAGTTATGACGTCAGTATTATCAATTTTTGCCTCGATCACATAATCCGTTTCACATATTTTAAACAAGGTTCCAGAAACGATGAATAACTTCATGAATAATCGTCGCCGTACCACTCATGACACACATGCTAGTCCGTTCGAAACGCCTTCGGAACGATCTTTAATACGACTGCACCGACAGGTTGTCATCATATGCTATGTCTAGGTTGACAAGCGGTGTAATTGTTCATTTACGAGTACTGATATCATTTTTTTTAGTTTATTCGAGCATTGCGCATCCAGTATCGCACTCTCACTCAATGGTCTATGTTGGTCGAGGATGCCATCAATCTAGAAGATCTCGCCAGGAATGAAATGAGCACGGATCGATACTTCAAACCAAGTTTTCAGATATTGCAACCCACATGGTGGCGATCCATCTATACTCCCACGCTGGGTACGTGTGGACATTCCATGGAGCAATGTATGACAAGTAAACTGCTATATAATATTTTTTCTTTTGTAGAATGGTACTGGAAGTGCTTAGTTAGAGTTTGGTTTTTGAGGATCCTTGCCGTCGTGCTAACATTCTTCTCCGTGTTTGTCGTTTGGTCGGAAGTCACATTCTTCAATAAGTCACCAGTTCTTTCCCTTTTTGCAATTTTTGTCGATTTAGCCAAACAAAATTACGAATATCTATATATCGAGGTATGAAGTCACATAACAAGGATTTTAAATTAGTAAAGACCAAACCAAAACTAATTCTTCCCATAAAAAAAAATGTATTTTGTTATTTTCAATTAGTTGCATAAGCAGTTACTTTAAGCTAAGGTTAACCCATCACAAATTGTGATGCTCTAGCAGAATTTTATTTTTACCCAACCTAACCGCACTACCATAAAGTACATTTGTTAGGCATTTTCTGACTTTGGGTACCAAGGGACAATATGAACCGAGAAAGTTTAGGAACCACTGAAATAGGGAAATAATACTTTTTTTTGGTTTGGTCAACAAACAACAATGTAGAGTATATACTGCATTCTACATGTGTATTATTTTCTTATTTTGAGTAGATTGTATCATGTATGACCATTGCTTACCTTTGCGTGTGTGCCTATTATACCATCTTCAAGATTAGAGTATTGAACTTTTACTATTTGTCTCCTTATCACCAAACGGATGAATACAGTCTGATTTTCAGTGGAATGTAAGCTCACTACTGTCCTTTAGAGATGAAGTCTATTACATTAAATACAAAAATGGCTCCTATTAATAAATTTTCATTTTCCATATAACAATTAAGGTTACTTTGTCGACTGACCCCACCTCTTTGCCTGAATTTCCTGGGCTTGGTTCATTTGGACAGTCACATCACAAGTGATCATGATACTGTGGAAACATCGTACACGGGGGTACACAGCTCAATTCATATTAAATTCTATTCCAATTTTATCATTGGAGATGAGTTTTACACTGACCAATATTTTAATTTGTTCAGATCATGGGTCACATGGACGTAATCTCGTTCATTTCCGATGGGTTCAACATCTATTTCCCAATTGGCATCCTCATCCTTTGCCTGGCAACTTATTTCCGCGTTGGAAGCCATTTCTTGCATTTGCTCGGGTTCCAGCAGTTTATTGGTGATGACGAAATTACTGGGGACCTCGTGGACGAAGGCAGGGAACTAATCAAACGAGGTAAGAAAAAAAACTTATGTGCAGTGGGTCTATGGTTCATTAAAAATTATTCACAAAACTGATTGTAAAGTGAATAACTCAAACAGAGAAACGTAAACGACAAAGAAATGAAGAAGGAGAGACGAGGCGACGCCAGATGCAGGAGAAGCTGACCGGTACTGCAATGTACCGCACCCCTAGGCAACGGAACCCTGAAGAAACGGGCAAGTTAACCACTTCAGATCAGTGAGAATTCAATGTTATACTAATTCATTAATTCAACAAACAGGATTGGGGTTTAAGAGGGAGGATTCCACGGAAAGCGCACGGGCAGAGTTACTGCGTGACGTTGAACCCATAGATTACACTGGAGACAGTCTTGCGGATTCATACAACCAATATGTCCGAACTTCCAATGCAATCAATGCAGCAGCTCCAACTCAGTTTTCCAATAGATTATATCAAGGGGAAGACGATACGGATGGCAACTGGTCATACTCGGCTAGAGGCAGAAATTACACTCGACCACCTAGGGGCATATTTGATGACGTTTAACATTCCAAGTAAAAGAAAAGAGTGGAGGAAGAGTTTTTAATAAAAGTGTTAGGATTTACAATATTTACACATACAAACATACAGTGAATCTTAATTTGATGAGAAATTTAAAAATGCACGTGTAAATATAACATCTGCATTTTTCCTTTTATTTATTTATTGTTAGTTTTATTTTTAAGCTGAAGTGCTATTCTGTTAATCTTATTATGGATAGAAATAACGCATATAGTAAAAAGCAAAACCATGTTCCGCATTTGTACTAACACCAAGCTACATCTGTCTAGGATGTACGTATTGTGCTAGATCTGTTTTAATTAGTATTTTGTATTGTAAAGATTGCCATAAGATAAAATGTATAATATATTACTCTCTATATAAATATTCAGACATTCCAGTCATACGTATAAGCATACAATTCAATTACGAACAAAAAATTGTGTGCATGTCAAGTGCTAGTAATACTAGTGTGCGTAGATGTTTTAGCCCTTATTTATTGCAAATGTTTATAATAATATAATGAATTTTTAAATGTTTTAAATGGAAATTATAACAAGTGCAGGTAGCTTATAATAATGGCACAGCCGAGGCAATATTGACAATGACTGCAATGGCTACCATGCATATTTAATTATGATAAGCTATTTATTTTTATAATTTATGTACTGGTCACCCCAGTTTTTTTTTTTACCTCTCCCTGCCCGCAATTGCTACACACTTAGTATTCCTATAATTTTAAAACGTAATTTGTAGTTAACTTCTTGTCAAACAGTGCAATTCAGTGTAAGCAGAAGCATAATGTATAAATAAACTCTTAAAATTAACTGCTAGTTAACGTGCTAGTTATTCATTCAATTCCAACAGTCAACTGGGACATTTATTGGACTATGCACTCACGGCTCTTAGTGTCTTTCCTGGCGTGGGAGGATGGGTAGTAACAGACGTGTACGACTTAAAAAGGTGTGGCCCTAGCATTTGCTAGGAGAAACCATGAAACCACAAACACCATAATCAGGACAGTCAACTTTGGGAATTGATCCCGGGATCATTCACTACACTATAACGATGAATACACTGGGTACAGAAATTATGCCAACTAGCTGTTTACCAATTAAGTTATAATGCTAATTTACTGGTTTTCAGTTCTGCTCAAGTTCAAAAAATTTGTCCAGTCCTTGGCCCCGAGTCTCGGTACTTAACAGGTGACAGAATCGCACTCTTCAGTGCAACACTAGCTAAGAAATTAATATTAGCCTGCTTCACTAACGCTGCACTGTCCTGAAGAAATTTTTATTCCAAAATAGGCTAAAAACATGTGCCGATTGCATTTCATTTGCAGAAATATGCACGTGCACTGAGCCCCATTTTGAAACAAAAACTTCAGAGCAATATGCACCTTTAACATGCAAAAGAGAGAAACACTTTCAAAAGTGGAAGAAGCTAATGTAACAACGATCCAATCATTATTAGTCAAGAGAAGAATATTTTAAGCAGGACTTTAAAGATCTGGAGGAATAAGAGCAATAAGTATAGTATACATTTGCATTAAAATATGTCTTATAAAAAACATCCCTTAGCAATATATAGAGCCTTTAAATTAAAAAAAATTGGCAAATAAAATGTAGTACTGGTATTAAAACATATAATGTTCATCCTACCTTACATGAAACAGAGATACTATCTTAAAACCTCTCATTTGACATAGTGTTCAAATCGTACAAAACCTACGAAAAAGAAGTAAAAAAATTTTAAAATTGAAATAAAGATACTGTAATTTATAAAGCGATAACTCCCACCACCCCACGCCATTTCTCACCTCTAGAAGGCATCCCATGCTCCATGCTTGAACGGGACAACTGCCTTCGCAATGAGCTCCGTTACGATTGGTAAGTTCGGGCAAGCCCCTCCATTCACTTTTCTGCAAGGCTTCAAAATGACGAGCAAGAGTTTTCTTAACAAAAAGTATGGTTTCCTTAAGAGTCGACTCTCCAATTAAAGAAGCAAAATGCAATTTTGCTCTAAGAAAATGACCCATTGGCCATAACCATTCCTGCAAACAGTTAGTCACAAAATAGTTTAATTTATAAAAAAAAATTAAAAATAGCAAGCAATTTGATCAGTGAGAAAAATTAGACCAACAGGCCCCTGGTGATAATTGTATCCATTTGTGACCTTTGGGTCTCCAGAATTATTACTATTGTCGTAATAACCATTGTATGCCCAATCACTAAAAATGACAAAATAAACAAATTTAAGAGACTGACAAACTAAATACATATCAGTACTATGGCGTCAAAGCAAGAAGGACACTTCCAGAAAATTTAATATCAGCACACATTTTGTGAAATCATCCATTTATGGTTAAAATTCAATTTAATTTTGAAATTTTTGTATAAGGGGAAAAAAACTTGTTTAAACAATCCGTGCTCATCTCAGAAAACACGCCGCATAGCTATTTTTAGTTTAATTCTGAAGCCGTATGTGGTTTATGATAGAATTATAATAAAATTAAAAAAGACCTGTTAAACTGTTTTTTTGACCTAGCATATATGATAAATAAAATAGTAAATATAATCAATGCTTTCCTATTTGCAGTCTCGACTAACAAACTCAACCATTACATTGTTTTTACATTTTATAATGAAGTGGGACATTTGCTTTTAACGCCTGTGACAAAAAATTCAACAAACTTCTCTGCGAGTGTTTTTATTCCAAGTGGTCCCAACAACTGCTTCTCGACAACTTGCAAAGAAATCCAAGCATGTTGGGGCTCGAACAGTTCTGGTGCCTTCACGTACACAAATCAGGTATTTATTCAGAATGGATCAATTAACATTTAAATAAAACGATACGTACCACAGCCATTGCCACAGGGAAATTACAACGCAGCTGGTAATCTCCCCATGCTTGTGATGCTCCAAAAGAATCCTTGTATATATTTTTAGAATTAACTAACTCTGGATTTATCTCGTATCCCTTGTATTGTCCATTCGGTACCCAGAAACACCTTTCAAAATTTTCCTTTATATTTTCACTCCATTTTTCAAAAGTCATCTTTTGTTCTTGTCCTTTCATATAAAGTGCACATTACAAAATTAGCCTAAATCAAACATAATTAATTGAATTTTCATAATAAAAACCTAGACGAAGACTTAAGTTTTTACCATTTTCTTGGAAAATCACGGCATCATAAGGGTAGTGTCCCTTTTTATTCATACTGATGAGCCAATTAAGGGCACTTTTGGACAATCCAACAATCTCTACAGCCGAGCCATCCCTTGCAAGTAAATAGCATTAATATAAGATCTAGGTACATTCAGTTTGAAACAAAACTGTCAATTGGTAGACTTTCGATCTACCTGGGTGTTGCGGGTTTTCCTTTTGTTCCTGCAGATTCAGAGCTGCCCATTTTGTCCATCCATGTCCCACAATTGTGAACATTTCCACCAAAAACGAATCCGGTGTTCCGATCCACTCCAATGTTATTGTTAAATCCTAATTTACAATATTATTAGCCAGCAATACCCCACAATTTTGACAAAATTTTAAGAGTTTAATCTCTTAAAGTAATGAAGATTCTCATACCTTCATCCTTCATTTCCCGATCTAAATTATAGCCGGCATTTTTTTCACGGAAGCTCAGACCTTGCACGTGTCTCTGGAGTGCTTCCTGAATAACATCTTCCAAATTTTGTTCCTTTTCACACAAATAACCAAGACACCAACAACAATATTATTGAGGTCATGAACGCCTGCAGCAGTTATCTAGGCCCAAATATAATATATCCCTTCCCTTTTAAAACAATCCCACCACCTTGACAAAGTACTTTTGCTTAACATTATTTGCATTTCTAAATACTATTTCAAAACTGGAGAATGCACTAAAATAAACCTCCATTAAAATATATATTTTTTTAGAAAATAGTGAAATAGTCAAATAAAATAGGATATTTACCAATTGTGATGCATATGCCTCAGCATCATCTGCAGGAAAAAGACGAAGGACTTTATCTTTCAGAATATCAACACCGCCTTCAACAATATTGCAATACTCTTGAATGCTCTGTAACCACCACCAAATGGCATCGCGGCAATTAAATCGGGCATTGATGCCACCATCCAGAAGATTTGGGATGAGACCGTGGCGAAGGCATCCAGCAAATCCCAAAATAATAAACCTAAAAAAAATTCTTTCAGTTAGTAGTTAGAAAGGAGATGAACGTGGAAACATGCAAGGTAAATCGCTTTGCTCGCGCACCTTGCTTCTATATGGCGACCAGTTATGAGAAACAACCCTCTTAAAGCAATGAAAGTGTCACGACCCCAATTCCTCATGTAACCAGTAGAAAAATGCGGCAATCCTAAAATCATTACCAATGCATACATTCTGAAGATATAAGAATGAGCTAAACTCACTAAACATTATTCCTTATCAGGCGTATTTTGACGTTATGATCGGATCATGTGCTTTTGTTATCCAGTTCACAAGTTCATAGGTTATAGTCCAACCGTGAAAACGTAAAAACATTGCCCTCTGTGCTCTTATTTGGTACTCTACCAATTTAGGTAGATCACAAGTGGGCAACCCTTTTTGTTACCTTACACTGTGATCCTGCACACCAAAATGACAGGCTATTGCAAAAACCCTTCAGCTTCAGATCATGAAACCAATTGGTTGCACAGTCATAACTCCAAAATATGCCTACCATGTTAAAAAGTCTGAGAAATTTAAAACTTGCACAATCATTGAAATTAAAAGTGCACTTTCCTGAAGAAATTTTTGATTAGCAAACCCTAATTAATTGGCACATTCATTGACTTCAATTGTGGATAAAAAAAATTTTGTTTGGAGAGTGCACCTTAAAGACGTTTGCAAATACCTGCTGACAAAGTAGTACAATTTTGGACACAATGACCATAAGTATCTTCAATATAACTCGGGGGAATGGGTGGCTTCAAATTAGCACTGAGTTGCGGTAGAGGTGCCGAATGCACCACACCACCCAAAATGACAGAACCAAATGCTAGCGATCTCACAAATGATGAACCTTCAGACACGAAACTGAAATAAATAATAGTCAAACACGCATCAATTATTAGTAAATTGAATTGTGGCAAATGAATTATGGCCTTTTCCTACCTAGACATAAGACTCCACATGTGTTCTAAAAGTATTGAATATATTCCTGTGATAATGGCGTCAAAATAACAGGGGATAAGGTAGCGAGGAACCAATTTTAATTGGTTGAAAACACTTTCAAACCAGACACCCAACTAAAAAAAAATTAAAATAATTTTAACTAGGCATGTTAATTTCCAAGCACATTGTGGTCTGAAAATTATTTTAGCAGCTATCTCGCAGAAAACTAACGTTTTCCGTAGAAACATTCAAATTCAATCGGGATGAAATATAATCCAGGAGCCAATTTCCCTGCCTTAGATTGTCACAAAGAGGATGACCAAGATCATTCTTTAAGCGTATATCAGCCAGCAAAGTTATTACTCCTAATGCAGAGTTCAGTAACAATATGAACAGTCGTTGGAATTCCCAAACAACCACAAAACAAGATAAAAACTATTGAAACCTTGAAGGCCGCAATAAGGCATCGCTCCAACTTTAGAAAGTGTGTAAACTCCCCTATTTTTTCCTTCATCTTGCTCTTCAGAAGCACATCGAAAGAGCACTCTGTTCAAGTCAGCCAACGACAGGTGGTCAATAATGGTGTGGAGGTTATCTTCATTTTCTCTCAGGTGGCCACCACCACACGGCCGTACTCCAAAACCAAAACGAGAAATGCAATTGCGCAATTCCAGTATGGCACTTTTTGAATTTGAATGCAAAGAAACCCTATAAATAACATCATAATAAAGAAATAGTATTTGATTGGGAATTGGAGGGAAAAGCATTATTAAAAATTGTAATCTTCACAAATACTCTACACAGTGTATTTAAAAAATTAACTTTTACTCTATTCATTAGTAGCTTTTTTCGTACACTGTGATACTCCATACAAAAGTGCTGCTCTTTTACGCCCCAGTGACGTGGTCCCGCCTTTTATTTCCTAATGATGTATTCCCACTATTTATGCCCAGGTGACGTTTTCCCCAAGAGAATTCCCCCTCTGTCCATTCACTTGAATGGCCAGTACACCTTCCCTGATAGTATATAAAGGGGCACAATTCCCACATTAGTTGGCCCTGAGTTGCTGCTCAATCTTGGGCAACAACCTCTCCCTAACTCTAGCAAGGTCCCAGTACCCAGTATACCGTACCGTGTTTATCCAATGACCAGAGAGTACAGTCCGAATCCCCCGTGCCCAATGACTTTGTCACATGCCATCCCCGTGCTTCGTACTCAGTGACTTTTGTCTGGTGCAACCCCGTGCTCTGTGAGTACTATCAATGAACATGCCAGCCCAACCTAATCCTCCCAGTGGTAGTGCTTCGCTGTTCGACCACCATTCGACTGTGGAAGTGCGCAGAGTGTTTTGCCCCTTTTGCTTTTAATGATATTTTTGCTCTTGAATAAGTGTTTAATGCCATGTGTCCCAAGAGGGGATGGGGCAATCGCCCCTCCCTGGAGGAGTCTTCCCCCCATAGCACCCTGTATAGATATATGCCGGGCGTTGGCAATCCCCCCCCCCCTTCCTTTCCAGGAAAATTCTCTGGCAGAGCCCATGTTTAATCCTACATAATTGTTTCTGTTAAATCTCAAAACCAAGATCCCATCTTATCACAAAACCCACATTTACCTGAACGCAATCACAGATCCCGGATAAAAATTGGTGAAGGCAATTTCCTGTTGTGACCCACTTCCATCATGTTTTAACTCCACCAAATCACTTTCGTACACCTGAATATGCTCACGAACTTCCACTTGATAATTAGGTAAGCCATTAATGTGGGTCGCATCCTTGAAATACTTCAACCTATTATCTTTTTGAATAATGGAGGCTTCAAAAATCACTTCATCCACCAGACCTATAGCAATTTCCACTTTACATCAATATTTTGACAAAGTTTTATGGTTTGGCTAGTACGATCAATTGATACGTACCTGGCACACACAAGGGCGGAATGTACCGACCATCGCGAGGATTTTGAGGATGTTTGAATGCAGTAAAAGCGACGAGAATAACTGATTGATGGGATGTAGGGCAATGTCGAGTTACTGCTACAATGTCCTGATCCACTTGATCAACGTACACCTTAAGTTTGTTGAATAAAACGTGAAAGCCAAGCAGAAAATCTTAAAAGAAAGAAACAATCTGTGGAAATTGAAATGTATATCTGTACTACTGACTTCTGAGAATCCTGCTGAACCCAATTCAAAATGCAGTCGATTCAGGGCCCGCTTTCCTGCTATAATGCCAGATTGGAAACTCGTCAATTTGGGATCAGTGGTTTGTGTCGCTGACCAAGATGGATACAATCGGTCTTCATCGACAACATGTATCTGCATAGCAAATTATGTGGCAGCAATTAAGGTTGCACATTTTTATCGAGAATATTCACTTGAATCCAAGAATGAATTTAACATTTATATTATTGTGTGCAAGCTGTTTTAAAGAGGCACTCACGTGGTGAGGAACCAACTCGTCAAATCCCCTATTGCTTCCAGTGGCACAACAAGCCATGGCCACCAATGCAGAACTTGGCAACAGGTCATATACTGAACGTTTCTATCACGATAAAATAAAAGCCCCCACTGCCTTAATTCTAGCTTTATGAGCGAGATCAGTCATAAATAAATGGATGTGCAAAGATTAACAAAAAAAATGCACATCTGCCAAAACATGCAAAGTGAAAATCAACATGGCTGTGGAATTTACTTCAATGGGACTAGGGTTGTCGTGTGTCAAGTCGAGGAACAAGGCATGGGCAATAGACGGGACCAAGGGCTGCAGAAGGCTTTGAAAGAAAGCTCCAACGGGCCGGCCTCCATAACGATATACAAGGCGTCCTTCTTCGTGAGCATCACCCGCACTCATTGCCTCTGAAATGTAAGTTAAAGTTAATAGAAAAAAATAGTAGTCTCGCAAATCTTTCACAAGAAATGTTCAGTAAAATGTAGTTAACAAACCTCTAATGAGAGAATTAATTCCCAATCTATTGACGAATATATTATCCACATTTTCGCTTTGGGTAAATAACTCGGCAACAACATATAAATTGGGTCTTACTTTTCGTGCAGCATCTAACACGTACTAAATAAATACAATCAAAAATCAATTTTTTTTTGGTTATGGGTAAACGTAAAAGAATTTAAATTTAACAACCTCTGCTACGTGAATGGGAGTGCTATGACAGTTATCCAAGCGAATTCCGTGAAATATCCGTGCAGTTGTTTCCGCATATTCCAGCATATGTTTCCACAAATACGGAGAATCTTCTGGGCCTTTCCCATAGCGCAATTTAATGCTATCGCCCCAGCAAATGAGTTCGCGGCGAATGTAAACGTTTGAATCTGCTTCGGCAAAATTGCGCAGGGGATCATCTCCCATTACCCAACCATTGTGTGCCATTAAAAATTTTGCTTTATCGCCGTACATCAATTCTTCTTCCTTCGACAGCGCAGCATCGGCACCATGATGAGTGAAATACCTTGCATTTCAAACAGATTCAATAAGAAATCAGGCGATTCTGGTAAAATGATAACAAACCCAAGAACCTCAATTTTTTTTATATAAAAAAAATTGCTTTTACATCGGCACAAGTGGGAATTTCTTTGACACTTCCTTAATTCGTGGCCCGTCATGCTGAAGGCGCTGATATCTCATTCCAGCCAAAACATTTTCTACTCCAGCCGAAAGATGAATTTGTATTTTGTGACAAATATCTCGATTCAACTCTTCCAACGCTTCCCTAAAACTCTGGCAACATCGCTGAAGCCTTTCAGTTTCAGAATTGGCATCATTCCTTCAAAAGCACAAAGATTCATTACCCCCTCTGTTTGAATCACTGTTGTGATTTAAAATATTGAACTTTGAATTTTCAGGTTAAATATAGATATGTGTGGCCCAATACCCAATGTAGGTAATTTAAAAAAATGCTTATTATACTCCTGGACAGCTTATCTTTAGAGGAGTTTTTAAATCTTTGATTTTCTTTTAAGTTTAATTTAAATGGTCATAATGCAGCAAGTAAATATATAGTATTTATCTTTTAATTAAAATAAAATTAAAAATGGGAAAGATTCTCATTCATTCTACTTTCTTATTTTTTATGAAAATATTACTTTTTAAAGGCACAATTTGAATATATAAAACATTTTGGGCCGCTAGACCTGGCCTTTGCCACTGTAATCCTGAGATCAAAAATCATTGTCTCACAGTATTTTGAATAATTAATTTACAGTATAAAAATTAATACCTGTAAACGTTAAAGTTTTCCAATGCAAGCTTCAAATCGACATAACTGGCAAATCTGCGGAATTCGGGATCCTGAATGATTGTCAGATGTTTACTCTGATCCTTAGGAATGGACACGTCTGTACCTAAATTGTAATTTGTTAATTACTGAGTAGTCTCATTTTTACATTTATTACAATTATTGTGAACGTTTTTATTACAACTTTTTTTGGAATTATTCAGAGCTAAATTTATGGATAGAATTTATGATACTGGTAAAGAAAGCAGTGCCTGCTGTATCACTTTTAATGAAAGTGAATATCTGAACAATTTATCTCATAGTTTGGCTTAGTTGACTTTATGGGCAACAAAATTGGCATGTGGCTTAATGGCATACTGCAAAGGTTGCAGACCTTGTGGAGAGGAATGGTTAAAAAGAGCAAGGAGGAACAGTATGGCAAATAAGAACGTGGTTGTGGCCAAGTTTAAGTGGTTTTGCTCCAGCATTTGCCTGGAACCATAGAAAACTACAAAAAAATATGGCCACTGAACCAAATGCAAGGCGAGATCATAATGCTACCATGGTTGGAGATTTTTCTCATGAAAATTACATTAGAGTAAAACCAAAATACAAACAAATGCATGAAGCAGCTCTAAACACAATTTTTTCACAATTTCGAGAAAATAAGTAATGTTATTTCATTTAATGCCAAATAAAATTTTCACCTTATTTACCCAAAACTTGCAATACCTTTGGGGCATGTTTTTGGCGACAACTTCATAAATATAAGCAGGAACGTATCTTTTTAGCCTTGCCTGATTAAAGTTGCATTCAGCCCTATTTTAGAACCTTAATGCACCCAAATTTAAATGTCAGCCACTGCTTTTCTTTAATTGAATTTAAATATACATGAAAGATTCTTACTTTGAGCCTTTAAAAAGAATGTCTGAACGAGATCCTCAACATTTATCATGAACAGTTCTTGAATTTTAACTTGGGGAAGAAAATACCCATGAAGAGCTGCTCTAACTGCCTACAAATGAATATGTATAATATGGTAAACATCAAAGCAAAATTACCATAATAGAAACATTAAATTTCCCACCATTGTGACAATTTTTAGAATGGGAAGGAGGAGTAGAGAATACTAATTTTATTGTAATGTGAGTACTATAGCTCCATGCTTCATTACCAAATAAACGTTAAGATTTGTTATTTTTCCTGGCAGAGTATATATTAATAAAAAAAATTGCATTTACATCCAATTGATGCTCCTCACTGACTTTAGAAGGTATGCCACTCGACTCCCATTTTCCTTCGGAAATCTCCAATGTAAAATGCCATAGAATGCGATCGAGCAAGTATGCTGGCCGCAAATGTGGAGAATTTTTGAGATTGTAAGCACTTTCTGGATGCGTTTGAAGCCATGGGCTTTCGTTGGCCGAATGGTTCAAAACAATATCACATATGGAAATCACCTGCAGTTCATTGAGCGAGTAAAATAGCCAAATAAAATTCAAGCAAGAAAACAGAATTTAACAAAAATGAATGGATATTAGTTGAGCTGACTTCCTTGCCTTCCACTGCTCTCGCATCTTTTCAACAAGCACTCTGACATCTTCTAATGAATACTGAACCTTTCCAGGGCTAAAAATTGGGTTGAGCTTGAGTTGGTTGCTCAGCGAATATGAAGAGCAAGAATCACCCAATTCCTAGTAACACATTGGAATCGTAATCCTGCGCAGTATTATTTTATTACCAATGTGCAAGAACACGTTTTTTAATATCTACCTACTTGGATTGGTGTGAAGTGAATTACATTATAGCCAGTTTCTTTGGCCACCAACAACCTCCGTTCCCATTCGTCTAAAGGGCCGAGGGACTTTGAGAGATAAGTCTGACACTGAATGCAGTCAAGCTGTAAAATTTCATTCACCCCATAGGTAATAACTGGATCAACGAGGAAATATCCAGATCCCCTTCGAACATCGAAACTAAATTCATTACGAAACCACTAAAATTACCATCATGTTTTTGCGTTCAATTATGTTTAATCAAGGCCCTAATAAGTGCAATACACTTGCCTATCTTCACACGTAAAATAGTAATGAAAAGGTCCAGCCTGCACTAGAGATACGTCAATAAAAGTTGCTGTATCATCATCTCTGTTTTTACTATCACTTTGCCACTGCAATTTGTGGTATGCCGTGCGTTCCAACGTTTGTCCCTCTTCATTGGGATGATTAGTATAGAGAGAAACTCGATGACCAAACAGAGATGGACTAAGGCGGAATTGTAATTTCCATCCTATTTAGTAGAATTTTTTCTTAGATATCCATGAAGCAGGGGTTTTAGAGTTGTTTAGATTTGTATACAAAACATAGGTTAGAGGTGTGGTCATATGAATGAAAATACAGGGACCTTAACTAATGTTGTTTTAGCAACATAATATTATATTTAAAATACCGGGTAAACAATTTCGCAGCCTGAACATGTAAGAATATTGCAGATCTACCTTTAAAAATGATAAAACTACCCGTTTTTACTTCAAACTGATTTTAAACGTGATGACATTCACTATAACCTCACCTTTTCACAAGTCATTCTCAATATTTATAAACATATTTTAAAGTTTGTAAAAATAAGATTCCTTGGTTATTTTAAATTCATACTTGAAATATAATCTCCATGGCATTAATCATTAAAATGATTTAATGTTTAAATAATATTTCATTTATATGTTCTAGCATTTAATACTCAAAAATGAAGCTCATTTACCTTTCTGAAGTCGATGTAGGTCAGATTCTGAATGTTGACCATCAAACAGACTTAAAACTCGAATTTGGCATTGGGATGAATTGGATGAATCACTGTAGAGTTGGTTGACGCTTGAACCAACAGTCATGTCTGTAAACACAAAGTACAGATGTCAATTAAATCCTAACAGGCTTGCATAATGCAAAAAAAAAATACATAGGCCTTCTTTGCCCCACACTCCTACGTTATATTAATTTGTATTATTATGTAGTTTGTTCCATAACTTTTGTAAAAGTTATGGAACCAACTACAATCGCAAATAGCTTACAGAATTTACATGTACTGGGGTCATTCCATGCCAAAACGTCCAATTTTTAAAAATCGCCCCACCTGACCACGAGGGATTTTGACCAAAATTTA
>JAQIXP010000821.1:0-22136 GCA_034700285.1 Proteroiulus fuscus
ATTAATTTTAATTTTTCTTTCCTTTTATTGCATTTTAGACACTGATTTACCGATGTTAAGTGATATAAATATGTATAACATCACAATCGTTTTTTTATAATAAAAGTAAAAATGTAAAAAAATTAATTTTTTTTAAATATTTCTTAAAGTAAATTTGCAGGAAAGCTAAATAAATTATGTGTAAAGTACTGAATGTACACAGGATCAAGTGTTTCATAACTTTTTTTATTAATAACTGATTATAACTTAAAAATATTTATAATTAGATCAACTCATAACCTAATTTATTCATTAATTGAATAATCCACAACCTTAGCTATCCATAACCTAAGTTAACCATAACATGAAACTACCATAACCTGCACAATTCGTAACTGGAGTAAGTCATAACCTGATTTATTTATAACTGGATCTATTTATAATCCAAAACTTGATCAATGGTTCCAATATAACCAATATAAATACTAAACCAGTAATATTGGTAATATATTGGTCAATGGTTCCAATATAACCAATATAAATATTAAACCAGTAATATTGGTAATATATTGGTCAATGGTACCAATATACTCACCAATATAACCAGTATAAAATAATAAACCAATCATATTGGTGATATATTGGTCAATAATACCAATATACTCACCATTATAACCAATATAAATACTAAACCAATAATATTGGTGATTTATTGGTCAATGGTACAAATATCTACACAAATGTTAATTACCAATAAAACCACTAGGCCACCAATATTACCAATATCTTCACCAATATAACCAATTGTAAGATAGTGCAGCCCAGGTACACCCTGTTTTCCTCAGGTAGGCACAGTATCTTCCCTGCCCAGTCTCTTCAGCAACACCTTAATTTACCCAACTAGTAAATTCACCACACCTTTCTTACTTTTATAAACATTACTGTTTATTTACTTTCATACTATTCCATATTCATACAATATAAATAAACTGCACATTTATACTAACACTCACTCAGCAGTACTCATCCGTCCTCAATCACTCTCCCATTCAGACTGAACAACTGGCCATTCAAAATGGCGCCGTCACACCAATGGAAGAAGAACTTCCAGTCACATGACCCTCAATTTGCATACAAACAATGACATCATAATGACTCTGCAAAAACTCATTTAACAAACGTCATTTATGCGGGAAATTAGCGCCAACATTACACCCCCCCACCGAACTTCAACTTGGTCATCCAAATTTACAACACAATCAGCAACCCTCTTCAGCTGCACTGCACACTCTTCCGCAAACTGTAAGGAGCCGGGTCCACCCTGGGCTTTCGATCCTTACTCGTCACTGGAATCAGCAACCCTCTTCGGCTGCACTGCATCTTCTGCTCGGAAAGGAGCCGGGTCCACCCTGGGCTTTTGGTCCTTTAACGTCCGATCCATCTACAGGTATTGGCAACTCGGAGTTCCAACATTCCAAACACGTTTCACATCACGGCAGCATGGTTCCTCTGCTATTCCCGATAGCAGGTACCTCGCGTATCTTCCGCCGAATTACTGGGCTTTCACCAGACATCACTGTTTCTCAACACGGCAGCATGGTTCCTCCGCCATTACTGATAGCAGGTACCTCGGGCATCTTCCGCCGTTCCTCTCAACTCCAGTACTCATTCGTACTGTTCATTTGTCCACGGCAACCTCTGCGGATGCACTGTACACTCGGAAAGGAGCCGGGTCCACCCTGAGCTTTCGATCCTTTTTTGTCCGTTTCTGCGACGCTACCATCGTCCACGGAAAGGAGCCGGGTCCACCCTAGGCTTTTGGCCCTTTTACGTCCATATCCATTGGTGTTGGTGACAAGGTGTTCCATTTCACAGTCCAGGGAAAACACCATCCTCGTCCTGGCCACTGGAGAGGTGCATACCCACATCCTCCCGCCTTTTGGCCACTGCTCCAACACTCAATGGTATCTCGACTTCACTGTTACACATCCCGGCAGCACGGTTCCTCCACTATTTCCGATAACAGGTACCTCACGTATCTTCCGCCAGACTACTGGGCTTTTGCCAGACTTCACTGTTCCTTCACACAGCAGCACGGTTCCTCTGCTATTTCCGATAGCAGGTGCCTCACGTCTTCCACTGTTCTTCTCAATTCCAGTGCAATCGAGTGCCCCTTCACCCAGCAGCGCACCACCGTGCACTGCTGTTACGCAGTAAAGCATTCGCTGCAACATTCAGGGGCACATCTTCCCAAAATGGCGCCCGCCCCATGGCAAAACGTTGCAGATGGAAACAGGTGTACCCCTCACCTCCACCATGGAAGATAGTGCAGCCCAGGTACACCCTGTTTTCCTCAGGTAGGCACAGTATCTTCCCTGCCCAGTCTCTTCAGCAACACCTTCATTTACCTAACTAGTAAATTCACCACACCTTTCTTACTTTTATAAACACTACTGTTTATTTACTTTCACACTATTCCATATTCATACAATATAAATAAACTCTGCACATTTATACTAACACTCACTCAGCAGGACTCATCCATCCTCAATCATTCTCTCATTCAGACTGAACAACTGGCCATTCAAAATGGCGCTGTCACACCACTGGAAGAAGAATTTCTTCAAGTCACATGACCCTCAATTTGCATACATACAATTTGCATAATGACTCTGCAAAAACTCATTTAAAAAACGTCATTTGGGCGGGAAATTGGCACCAACATCACACAATATACACACCAGTATTACCAGTAATGCACCAATAAAACCAATATTATTGGTTACATTGGAATTTTCACTAGGGAAGAGTTGAAATTTAATGAGCATTTGGGCTGTATAAAAGCTGATGTTTTTGACCTAATCTTGGTCACTAGTGGCCAGGCGAAACCCAGGCAAAATCTCCTCTTGATTTGCTCTTAGTGAGTGAGACACAACCTAACTGGGAGTTAGGCCTTTGTTACCAGTGGGACTGGGTTAAGTTGGGAGTAAACGTTTAGTGCATTTTCATGGATTGCTGAACTTTTGTGGACTTACATTCCTGCTTCACATTTAATAATGTCAATATGAACTGGGAGTTTTTTAAAAATATCATTGAACTTGGTATTAGTAAATTCATACCCAAAAAGCTCTCAAGGTCCCCCTCTGAGCCGATTTGGTATAATACAGAAATTCATCGTACGCTTAGGCAGCAATGGATCATTCAAAACCGCATGAGACGTAACACTTCCGTGAGCTAAAAGTGCAAATTTAAAAGTTTACGAAGTAAGCTTAAAAAACTTCTTATTCATGCCTGCCTTAATTTTAAACAATTTACATTAGGGCAATCTTTAAAGGAAAATCCTAAATTTTTCTGGAAATATGTCAAATCTTTGAGAAAAAGTCCTAATAAACTTGTATCCCTGACTGATTCAAAAGGTGACCCTATCTCTGAAACAACCCAAATTGCTAGTGCACTGAATTCACAATTCCAAGGTGTGTTTACTACAGAAGACAACCTTTTTACCTAAAGTTGATCCATTAACAGATGTAGTCATGGACAACTTAATTATATGTAAAGTTGATGTAGCACTGTGGTAGGGAAACTTCCCTAAGTCGATGGATGAGCCTTTCCTCCAGTAGATTAACAAATTATCACAACTAGATTAAATACACTTCACTTTATTCTCTTGGCTTACTCCAGCCTTAACTCTATTCATACAATTAACAATTATCACTAATAATACTTATTCACACTTTCAAAAGGGACTCCAGTCCCATAAAACCTCTCTGGTTGAATTCAAAAGCACAAGTCTAATCTCCTATCCTTTAACACAGGACAGGATGGCGAACACCCGTCATAAATGAAAGAATGTGGGAATCACCCCACTCTTTTTCACTATGACGTAATTGGTTAATTACTCACCTGCCAGATATGCCTTTGACCTTGCTTAATTAGAAGCAGTTCTGGCGGGTTTTGGCACCAATCTTACATATATCTCCTGTGGGTGTTCAGAAACTTTTGGAAGCTCTTGAGCCTAATAAATCTATCAGTTCTAATAATATTTCTCCTAGAATTCTAAGAGAACTTGCCCATGTTTTGAGTCCCTTTCTGTCAAAACTTTTTCAACAATCGGTTGATTTTGGTGAACTTCCATTAGATTCGAAGGTTGCCAATGTATGTCCTATATACAAATCAGGATGTCATAAAGATCCTGCTAATTATCGCCCTGTGTCACTAACATCTATTGTTAGCAAAACCCTTGAGCATATAATTTATAGCAACATAAAGACCCATCTTAACAAGAAGTCCCTCATAGCTGGTACCCAACATGGGTTCAGGCAGGGTCGGTCCTGTGAAACACAGCTGGCAATGTTTGAGCATGAAATTCAGTCCGTGCTGGATAATGGTAAGGAAATTGATGCCATTTTTCTAGACTTTCCTAAAGCTTTTGACACAGTTCCTCATCAGCGTCTATTGCTTAAATTAAAATCTTTTGGAATTAATGAAAGCATTGTTTCTTGGATTGCTGCTTTTCTTTCTGGCAAGCAGCAGAGAGTAGTAGTTGATGGGGCCTTTTCTACATGGGTGGATGTAACTTCGGGAGTACCCCAGGGAAGTGTTTTAGGTCCCCTTCTCTTTTCAATATTTATAAATGACCTCCCTAGAGCTTTATCCTGCAGCTTAAAGTTTTTAGCAGATGACTGCCATGTACAGTGAGGTTGAGAGAGATGAAGGTTCCTTCTCAGCAACACTTCAGAGTGACCTTAAGGCCTTAGATGTTTGGTGCAATACATGGCAATTAAAACTTGATAAGAGTAAATGTTATGTGATGAGAATATCTCGTTGGAGGGTAAGAACAGTGCCAACTTACAGCCTTGACGGTGTCCCCTTAACTGTGATTAACTCAGTAAAATACCTTGGCTGTAAGGAGTGGCACCCAAACCCCCTTCTGATGTAAGACAAAATCAGGTGATGGGTTAAGAAGGTGGGTGGGTCAATGACAGTCATGGCATCATCAGTGGTCTGATTCGTTGGTGGCCGAATTTTTTCACGGGTGATGTCACGCCGCCATCTTGGCTTTGCTAGTCTGGACTTGGGAATCAAGAGGAAGAGAAGTGCAGTGATTTCTCTCTTGTGAAGTATTGTGATATTTATCTAATCTGGAAGGACAGGTTTGGAACAAGCCTGATATGAATAAAGGTTTTGGATCATCTAATTGAATTGTGAATCTAATTCAAAGGGGGAAATTGACAAGGGAGATTTAAGGTCAAACTACACTGAAAATGGATTTCTAAACATGGGCAGGGAAAATCACCTAGCTACCTGGGCAACTTCTACATGGTGGAGGTGCAAGTAAGCACCTGCTAACAATGGTTGGACCATTCTGGTGTGAGTATTTGGACTGAAATTTCTCAAAATTAAGGTGTTTAATTTTGATAAAATTTGCTGAGTCACGGGCGCCATCTTGGTGAAGTATTGCACCACAGAAAGTGAAAACAAGTCTTCTATGCGCTACAAGCTGTACAGCAGTGAAGCTCTGAAGTCGGAAAGTGAATTTTTGGATGCAATTTGGCATTTTTTGTTGGATTCAGCAAGGGCATCGCCATCTTGAATTGCTGGTGAGCTGGTTAGTCTGTGTGGTGTTCATGCACAGACCACGTACTTTAAGTGAGCCTAACTCTGCTGAGTCAGCTACTTCTCAGGCGTCTACTGTGCTTTTCGTGGAAGGACAGCGGGATAAGCATCCACGCAAGGAGAAGGATAAGAATCGGCCAGGGGACTATCTGAAGCTCCACAAAGGTAAACAAGTAGAGAGGAGGGAATCCATTGTTAAAAAATTGAGGGAACGTTTTGAGTCACCGGAAAGTGAACAGTCACGCAACCCGACTAAGGAGAAGGCAAATTTTGCCCTTAAAGTTCGAGGGAATCGAGGACGCACGAACCGGTACGGAAGCTACCAAAGAAGGTAGCGACGACTCAAAGTCTATCTCGTCTGATACGATTGCCGAGAAGAGTGAAGGGGAGAGTGTGGACATTTTTCCTGGGTTGAACGAGCTTGTGGAACAAGTCTCGTTGACCACGAAGGCGGTCAGGTCAGCGACAACGACCCAGAAGTCGCACGGGACGCAGATGGCTGCAATGGTGGAAATGCAGCAATCGATTAAGAAGATGATGGACAATCACGATACTGCGTTAGCCGGACAACGGGCCACGCAGAAAACGTTCAGGGAGCAGATGTTGGAAGTCTGTCAGGCCCTAACAATGGTCCAAATACGACAAAATTAAGCACAAGCACGCCAGGAGGAACAAATCACTCTCCAGAAGGAACAGGTAACTGCTCTTAAGGAGATGAAATGGGGTGATCCTAGGAAAGACCGGGGACCGCTAGTGTTTTCGATGTTCAACGAAGATGGTGATCCCGATGACCATCTAGCAGCTTACGAAGCGAAATGCTTTATGGATCATTGGACAGAAGAGGAAATGCGCGATAACTTTCATCAGACTTTAACCGGGACTGCAGCACAATGGCACACAACCCATGTAATGGAAATCGCCAAGTGTACCTGGGAGAGAATGAAGGAGATGTTCTTAGCATATTTCCGGTCCCTGACGTACCGTGAGGATTGGATAAAGTTTGCGGAGGACCGAGTCTAACAGAAGAACGAGTTGGTGAGGACCTATGTAATGGAAAAAGTACGCCACATGGCACGAGGTTTGGTGTATTCTCCTGAGGACATGGTGTTGAAAGTCCAAAAAGGCTTAAAGATGGAGATAACTTCAAGGATGGCTGGGGGGACCTGCCTGAATGTGGAGAAGCTTTTGCGTGTGGCTAACTCTATCGAGAGGGTGATCCAAGCTGAGAATGCTGCCGCTAAGGCTAATTTCGACAGAGGACGTCAGAAAGAACGTGAACGTGAAGTTCCCCCAACAGCTGAGAAGAAAACTGAGGGCAAGTAGAAACAGGCAAATGGTGGAAAAGATTTACCTGCGGAAGCCGGACCAAGTTGTCAACAGAGTAAGTCACAGATGACTGGGCCGAGATGCTATACTTGCAATAAAGTAGGACATATAGCGGTGGAATGCAAATCCGGATTATGACTTGTCTGTTATTGGTGTAATCAGTCAGGCCATTTGTCCCGGGATTGTCCAAAGCCGAAATGCTATGTACCGCCGCCTCGAGGTGTTCAGAGCGACGGAACTGTTACGATGTTAAGGCAATTCCGTAGTATTCTGGCACATTCGGTGAAGCCACATTGGATCAAAAATGGCCCACGGAAACAAATCGTTCAGTTCGACTTATCGGAAAAGATGCCCGAAAGAATAAGGGCTACAATCGATGAACGATTACCTTGAGTTAAGGTGGTACTCCAACAAATACACAAACGAATGGCCATCGTAGATTCAAAAGCATCGGTGACCGTCATCGGTGAGTCTTTTGAGCAGCATGCTGTGCCATGTTCGAAAGGAGAAACTGTATCATGTGATGGGTGTTCAACAAACACGTCTCCTTATCGTTTTGGAGGACAACTTGGATATTCGTGTAGCAGAACGGTCATTTGTGCACAAATGTCTGGCTATGGACGATCGAACCTGTCGTTCGGAGAACATGATACTCGGTACGGACTTTGCAAAGAAAGCGGGTCTCACGATAAGACTTCTCGGAGCTTCAGTTGTTTTATAAGGATACGTATACGTTGATATCGGCACTTGATGCAGTCCCTAGCATTGACAACCGGGATGGTTGCAAGGTTGGGGAGCCGGAGGGGATGGGTGAGAGCCCGTTGGTGGAAGGAGTGGAGGAAAGTCCGAAGGTGGATCTGCCAGAGAACAATCCTACGCAGATCAAGGATTTAGGAGAGGTAACACCTGTGCTTAATTTACTCGTGCACATCGACGAGCTGGTGCGCATTCCAGCATGGACACAAATGAGCATAAAAGCTAGATTTGGGCCACCGGTGGTAAGACAAACGTTGGGGCTGGTGGAACCTACGCACGATTTAATGGCTAAACATGGAGTGTGTCTAGCGAAAGGTGTTGTACCATTAGAGGTAGGCTGTGATACAGAACAGTTAATCATGGTAAACACCACGGACCGAGATGTTTGGTTGTGATGCCATATGGCTGTAGGAACTGTGGTATCTTTAGAGGACTGAATTTTCGTATTTAGGCGACGACGAACGGATAGGACAACGAATGGAAATTGTGCAAAAGGTGACAGGAGGGCTTCGCAAACCCGCCGACTTAGCCTGGAACATAGGACCTAACCTGACTCCCAAAGAACGAACCGAGTTGCTTGAGCTCTTGCGGGAGTTGAGACGTCTTTGCTGCAGATATGTCAGAGTTGGGGGACTCTGACATTGCTGTCCATCGAATAGATAATCAGAGAAAGCCGCCAGTTCATGTACCATCAAGAAGAACTGCAGAACATACACGGAAGGTCATAGATGAAGAATAGGATGTCATGTTGAAACATGGTATCGTCCGACCAAGCAAACGTTTGTACGCTAGTCCGGTGGTGATAGTGACGAAAAGGGATGGTGGTATGCATTTCTGCATTGATTACAGGAGACTCAACGAAGAAACCAAGATTGACCAGTATCCTCTGCCAAGGATCGACGATGCTCTAGACTCTTTGTCGAAAGCAAAGTACTTCTCGACATTGGATTTAGCAAGTAGCTACTGGCAACTCCGCGTGGCTGAAGAGGAAATCGAAAAGACCGCTTCTCTTGCCATCGGGGCTTGAGTTCGTGAGAATGTCGTTCGGGTTATGCAACGTGCCGGCTACAACGGAGAGGGCATTAGATATTTTTAGCACATATCAAGTGGGAGGCTTGCTTGATATATCTTGACGACGTGATAATGTATGTTGAATTATTTAGGATCATGTTGGCAAGACTGCAGGTGATATTTCAGCTCTTCAGGAGTGCGGATCTGAAACTCAAGCCTTCGAAATGCTTCTTTGGATATGACAAGGTGGCGTATCTGGGGCATTTGGTGTCAGGAGCAGGAGTCGAGGTGGATCCTGAGAAGATCCGGGCTGTGAAGGAGTTCCCACGGCCAATGACGAAGACGGAGCTACGTAGTTTCATTGGTCTAGCCAGTTACTAAAGAAGATTTATTGAGCACTTTGCAAAGATTGCTTCGCCGCTGCACAAACTGACAGGAGAAAATGCAGTTTTCCAGTGGGATGGTTGATGCGAACTGGCATTTGAAGAATTGAAATTGCTGTTGATAAAGGCGCCAAATTTGACGACGTTTGATCCTATGCAGACCCTATCGCTGCACACGGATGCATCTACGTTGGGCCTCGGTGCTGTCATGTACCAGGGGGAGAGGAAAGACAAAAAGGTGTTGGTCTATGCCTCCCGGTGTCTTGAATAACCATGAGAAGAATTATGGTATCCCAGAACTAGAGGCGTTGGCCATAGTCTGGGCGGTGAAGAAGAACAGACACTATCTTCTTGGACGGCATTTCAACATTGTGACCGATCATCACTCTTTTTGCTACCTTCAAAAGATGAAAGATCTGAAAGGAAAGCTAGAGAGGTGGATGTTAGAGATGACCGAACAGTATAGCGTCATGCATAAAAGTGGTATTTTGCATGTTGATGCTGATGCCCTCTCGCAGTGTCCATTGCAGTGTGCTGCTGGAGAAGAGTTAAAAGTACGTCACGGTAGCGATGGACGAAATTAGACTTGTGGGATACGTTACGGTTTAAGGAGGAACAAGCCTTAGACGAATACACAAGAAAGATGCTCGAAGAGCTTCGGAGAAACGATTGTAGACCGGTGGTCATAGAGAACCACATCATAGTGAAAAACCTTCTGTATACTCTCGTCAGTGATGATGATCTTCATCAGAGATTGGTGCTGGAGGTGCCCAAGTCTCTGAGAGAACAAATTATGAAGGTGGGTTATGATACGGAGGTAAACTGTCATTTGGGGACTGCAAAAACGTTAGCCTGCATCAGAAGGACATTTTACTGGACCGGTATGACCCAGGATATCGAGTGGTTCATTCGAACCTGCGATAATTGTCAGCGGATGAAGCCGTTAAGCGGAAAACGGCCTGGGCTTTTGCAGTCGATAGTGCCGGAGGGACCGGCTGTGAGTCATTAGGGTCTTGACTTCATCGGACCGCTGCCAAAAGGAACGAATGGTGTAAAGTACATCCTAATCGTGGTGGACTACGTGACCTGATTTATGGTGGTAAAAGCGGTACAGAGAGCGACTGCCCTATCATTTCTGGAGTTTCTTTTGGAGCAGATTCTTTCGATTCAGGTGGATTCGCTATTTAACAACCGATCAAGGAACAACATTCTTTGGAAATGTGGCACAGGAGTTTTGTGAACAGTTCTGTATAAAGCATCGTATGACGCCACCATATCACCAACAAGGAGATGGCTTGGCGGAAAGAGCCAACAAAACGTTGAAGACAATGGAACTGCTCAAGCAACAGAAAGATTGGCCAGATTGGTTGGATCGCCAGGCCATGGCCTACAATAAGAGTGTACAGGCGTCGGTGGGTTATACACCGTTCTTTCTAATGCACGGTTTTCATGCGACCACAGCTTTGGAAAGTGTGTTGCCCTTGCCGCTACTGTTGGCTGGTGAGCCTCCAGTTGAAGGAGTTCGGACACGGGCTGTGACGAAGTTACGAGAGAGCCAAGCAAGTCAGAAAAAGGCCTATGACCGCATTCATCAGGACATGCAATTCGACATGAATGACCTGGTGTTGGTCGAAGACTTGGCTCCGGTGAAAGGATTGGCCAAGAAGCTGCGACCGCCGTATTAGGGTCCAGCTAAGGTGGTAGGAATCAGTGCGGATGGCCTCAACTACACATGTGAATATGTGAATGTGCAGGGCCGAAAGAAGCAAACGTTGCAACACATTTCTCGGCTCAAGAAATACGAGCAGCGGAATCCACCAATTTGACTAAAAATCAAGAAGACCGATGATGGCCATGCTGTAGTGCCGGTGGTCCAATTGATGGAGAATCTTACAGGGGTGGTGGAAGTAAATAAATATCTGTTCAGAGAAGGTGTTGACCTCTGGGATGAGGTAGGGCTCTGGGATCTAGGACCTGACGTTCCTGACTCCAAGCAACGAAATGTCATGGGAGCAGGGTGCTAGCAGTTCCAAAATTGTGTTGACCAGGAATACAAGCAGCACATGAGAATGAATAAAGGGACTAGCCTGGGATAGCCCATCCGAGAGAGTAATACTGAATGGTTAGCCAACCCAGTGAAGAAGTCAAATCTGGAAAGTTGGACAGGAAATCCAGACCGTTTAGTGCTGGAAATGGTGTAAATTCGAGATTTGGATGAAATGGTGTTTTTCTTGCCAAAATGGTGGTTTTTCCAGGTGAACTGGTGAATTAATTAACTGGTGTGTTAGTAATCAATTAAAAGGTGATTGAACTCGGATAGTGGTGTAAATGGCAAAATTTAAATTTTTGTATTTTTGAATTTGCCACCCGTTTAAGTCGCTAGGTGGCACTCTGGCGCATATTTTTAAAAGTCAGGTGCTGATCATGTTCATGGGGGACCAAACATGTGGTGACCCCGTGTCAGAGGTCGCCATCTTGTTGTTGTCAAACATGCGGTGGTATGGTTTTTGCTGGTGTGCGAGTGGTAGAAAACTTTTGGATTAATTGTCGAAAATAAAGATGACAGAAGGCGGCAAGCGAGATGACCCTAAGTATCTTTTGAATGACGAGGAGATGGGATGGATTCCAACCTGTGCGGAGATGGCCATCATCTTCATGAGAGGTACCGCGTACTTCTTAGAAGGCAGAGCCGAGTGGATCGTTTGCCTTGAATGACATGGTGTTGTGCCCCTCAAGACGCCTTGGGTGCCCGTCTTCCTGCCTGCACCAGAGGATGAAGCTGTACCACTGCCGGTGGGCGTGGTCCAGCCTATCATGGAAGTGGATGATTTGGGTTTGCCGGAGGATGTCGAGCCTGTTTTAATCATGCAAGTTGAAGATGAGGACGATTTTGGGAGCCAATCCCCTGATCTAGTTGTCGTGGATGAAGTCGGCAAAAGTGATGTCGTCGATCTCGATTTGTACCGGGGGCAGATGACTGGGACTCGCTCTCGGTTGCCGTTAGCCCAGTGGCCGGACGTCCAACTAAATACAAAGCGCCTCACCAACATCAAGTGCCAACATGACAAGACCAGGATGACCCCGAGAAAGTCCAAAACTGTTCTGTCCAGCCCTGTATCGGGACCATGAACATCCTTCGCCGTTGTCCAAGGCGGCCGAGAAGGTGATGAGCCGAAGGCTGAAGACCGAAGCTGCGTCAAAGTAGGTGGCTAGTGTACCGATCTGTTTGCCCGTCGTCAACCCGAAGAGCACGACCAAAAAGTGTTTCAATTGTGGCCGTTATAGCCATATGGCGGTGCACTGCCCTGAGCCGGTGAGACAGGGTGGTGTCTGCTATGGATGCCAGCAAGTGGGGCATGTGAAGAAGGACTGCCCAGAGAGACATCAGAAATCCGCCGGAACCCAGACACATGAAGAATGTGTCGTGCAGATTAGATGGGGCAGGGATGATGATGACCGGTCACCGGATGGAGCTGGTCCCGACGAGAAAATGTCGCGGCTGATATTTAATTTTTTTGATATTTTTGAGATTTTGTAATTTGTATGCTTTCCTTCTTTCCTAGATCCGGATTGAGAACTCCCGCTTGGTGGAACAAGCTGTGGCTTGGCGGGAGGGTGTAAGGATTGGTGCCCAAACCCCCCATTCTGACATAAGACTAAATCAGGTGATGGGATCAGAAGGTGGGCGGGTCAATGACAGTCATGGCGTCATCAGTGGTATGATTCGGTGGTGGCCGAATTCTTTCACTGGTGATGTCATTGCGCCATCTTGGGTTTGTTAGTCCAGACTTGGAAATAAAGAGGAAGAGAAGTGCAGTGATTTCTCTCTTGTGAAGTATTGTGATAATTATCTAGTCTGGAAGGACAGGTTTGGAACAAGCCTGATCTGAATAAAGGTTTTGGATCATCTAATTGAGTCGTGAATCTAATTCAAAAGGCGAAATTGACAAGGGAGATTTAGGGTCAAACTACACTGGGAATGGATTTCTAAACGTGGGCAGGGAAAATCACCTAGCTACCTGGGCAACTTCTACATGGCATTCATATTACTCATGATTTGCGATGGAATGAACATATCTGTAAAATAGTGGGGCTTGCTAGTCAACATCTCTGCTTTGTACAGAGAATGTTTTGGAATTGTCCAGAAATAGTTAAAGAAACCTCTTTTGGAGTATTTTGTGATGGCAACATCAAGAGAAGATTCAACAAGAAATGAAACTTCTCATAAAGATAGTTGCCTGTTTTGCAACAAGAAAGAACACGAAATAGCTGAATGCTACGCATTTCGGAATTTGAACCACGAGGAATGCTGGGACGCAGTGAAAAAGAAAGGCGTCTGCTTCAGATGTTTAAAAGATGGTCATATTGCTATAACTTGTTCCAATGAAAACAAGTGCAAAATAGAAGGATGTGGCAAGCAACATAATACGCTTTTGCACAACCCAGACTGTGTTGCACCAGGCTCGAACTCTTCAATATTTTCAGGAGCGGTCGGATACACTTGTTTGTCAGACATCAAGGACCTGACGAAGGTGTTACCTGTCATATTGAGAGGACCTTCTGGAGTTGTGCAGACGTTTGCTATGCTGGATGATGGTTCCGAGATCACCATCTTGGAACAAGCCGTCGCTTATAGACTGGGACTATAAGGACCGATGGAACCGTTCCAGTTAAGGACAGTGAATGGCATTTTGTCAAAGGCTTCACATCGCGTAAGCCTACAGATACAGGGAGTCGATGGAAAGTACGTTCAAGATGGACAATTTGCAAACATTGCAAGCTCTTCCACTACGACATCAAGCTGTCAACGTGTCCAAGTTACAGCAATGTTGAAAACATCTTCGCGATGTGAAGTTACCATCATTGAAGGATGCCAAGCCAACCAAAATGATCAGACAGGACCATGGAGAGCTTATCGTTGCCAGAGAATGTGTGATGGGTCCTTGGAAGTCACCAATTCTGTCTAGAACATCGCTTGGATGGGTCGTCCATTGAACAGTTGCCAGCTCAAGAAGAGCTGGCAACAGCCCTATTTGCATGAAGACAAGCTTGCACAGACGATGTTGGATGCTGCCACGAGACGCATTGGTGATCATTTTAAGAAAAGAAATTGCAGGATCGTACCTAAAGTTTTAGATGGAAACGAAGGACTGACTAAGTGTTTATGGCTAACAATGCCGGTATATGATCGGGGGAGACTTCCCAGAAATAGTGGGCCTCCATTCAAGAAAAGTGTCAACGACGTGAGGAATTCTCGTGGGCCCTTCAGGCATCCGGTAGCAAGACTGCATTCTTGATGTGCAAAGAAATGATTCAAGTGGATCCACTTAAGTTCCCCACTGGGGGAAGTATGTTGCTGTTGAGAATTCGTTTGGCTTTAGGCCTATGGACGTCAGCTTGTGCTTGCACATATGTGTGCGTGCGTGTGCATAATGCGTGCATGTGTTGTTTTAAAATTTTTAAGGATATTAGAATTATGGAGTTTAGTTTTTGATTTATGGCTTGCAAGAAGTGGACGTTATGTCCCAACAGCGCATATATTTGGTTTTTAGTTTAATTTTAAATTCACAAATAATAACAACAGTAAGTGTAACGTGCGTTTCCATATATGTAAGTAACAAAAAAAATGAGTTTTTAATATGTGCAATAATGTGAATAAAATTCAAGATACAGTCCTCTGATACGAAAGCCTACCAGGATTTAGGAACTAATACTAGCTTTTATGAGGCCCTACTCCCAGGACAAGATTTTCTGTCATCATTAGTGGGAGCCCTTCTCAAATTCTAAGTTTTAAATTGGTTTCTCCGGGGACATCAGGGAGATGTTCCACCAAGTTTGGATTCGAGAGGAAGATAAGCAAGCACAGAGGTTCCTTTGGAGAAAAATGAATCGTGACACAACCAAAAGTCCTCGAGATTCAGGTTATGACATTACGATCTACATGCTCCCCTGTTTGGCACAGTATGTGAAAAATCTGAATGCGACGGAATTCCAGGAAGAATTTCCTGAAGCAGCACTTGCTACTAAGAAGAGCCATTATGTTGATGACTGCCTGGATAGTACCTAGATTGATGAGGGTGCCATTGGGCTCATAAAGGAAGTCATTGATGTTCAGTCATGGAGGATTCGTCATCTGTGGTTGGACGTGCAGTTTACCAAGGGTTCTTGACAGCATCCCACCAGACCCACGAGCAAAGAATGTGGTCAATGTTCAGATGGGCTTTGATGTCCCCATAGAACATGTGCTTGGTCTTCATTGGGACATTGAGTGGGACATCTTCTTATACCAATTGAAGTTCCATTAATCTTAGCCCTAAATTCAATGGATTTTATCGACCTACAAAATGTCAAGTTCTTCGGCTTGTGATGTCTGTGTATGATCCCTGCGAATTTTTGTCCCACCTCCTGATTCGTGCCAAGATCTTACTTCAGGAGGTATGGCGGACAGAAATCGGGTGGGATGATAACATCACCAAAGAACTGAATGCCAAGTGGTGCTACTGGTTATTGCAGTTAAAAAAGATCATGGAAAAGCAAATCACACTGTGTTACTGTGTGAGAATGCCTGATTGTTCGAACATTCAATTGCACGTGTTCTGTGATGCAAGTGAGAAGGCATTTGCTGCCGTGGCATACTTGAGATACCAACAGGATAAAGATGTTCATGTGACACTTATCATGTCAAGGACCAGAGTGGCACCCCTAAAACTGATGTTGGTTCTCCATTTAGAACACCAGGCTGCTGTTATGGGAAGTCGACTTGCTGCCATGCTGGATCATGAGCTATACATTAGTCTCATCTGCTAATTTTTGGACAAATTCAAAGACGGTCCTGTGCTGGTTGAAATCCAATGCAAGTCGCTTCAAGATGCTTGTGGCTAATTGAGTCGGTGAGAATGAAGAACTAGTGGGGATAACCAACTGGAGATGGCTGTCGACCAAGGATAATGTTGCAAGTGATGCCACCAGGGACATGCAGGATGTGGATCTTTTTCCTTCGAGTCGATGGTGGACAGGGCCACCATTTTTAAGTCTACATGAAAAGGATTAGCCAACAGGAAGTAAAAAGGAGTTCACAAACATTGATGAGGAGACCTGGGAAGTCAAGATCAAGACATGTCAGATCCTCTACATGTGTGTCGACCAAGTCCTACCAGATATCAAGAGATTTTCTTCATTGACCAAGCTAATTTATTCAACCACTTGGATGCTACGTTTCATTGCAGGCTGTTGTTTGCAACTTAAATGTAACACCAAAGAATTACTGCTGCAAGAGATTCAAGAAGCAGAAAAGTTATTATGGAAAAAGGTTCAGCATGACAGATTCCCAGAGGAAATCAAGTTTCTTATTAAAGGTGATCTCCTCCCCAAGTCAAGTCACCTACATTAATTTAGTCTATCACTGGATGTTGACGGTATCATCAAGTTGAAATGGCAACTGGAAGCTGCTGAGATGCTTAGTGAGGATACAAAGCTTCCACCAATCTGGCACTCTAAACATCCATTTGTGCAACTATTGATTGACAAATTTCATCGTAAAGCTGGTCATCAAGGTCAGGAGTTCATAACAAATGAACTCTGCTGTTTGGAGTGCATGTAGTCGGTGCCAGGAATGCAAAAACTAATGAACAAGGCCATGGCTTCCGGAGATGGGACCACTATTAAAAGCGCAAATGTGTTTATGAAAGACTGTTTGCATGCACTGGTGTCGATTACTTTAACCCCATTTTTATCACTGTGGGCAGTTGACATGAAAAGCGATATGGTGCATTGTTACATGCTTAACGACCCATGCCATGCATTTAGAGTTCGCTGGCAGCCTTTCTATGGATGCATGTATAATGGCAGTTAGACGGTTGATTGGGCACCGAGGATGCCCTCGTGAGATTAACTCCAACAATGAATCTAATTTCCGAGGTGCCAACATTGAACTCAAAAAAGCCTTGGCAGATATAAACAGGATGTGATCAACCGCGAGTTACTGTGCAAAGGAATCATCTGGCACTTTAATCCCCCATGTGTCCACATTTGGGGAAAGTTGGGAACATTTAGTGCAGTCCATCAAAACAGCAATCATGTGCACGGTTAAGGAACAGTATCCATGTGAGGAGACCTTGATACACTGTTGGTAGAGGCAGAAAACATCATTAACAGCCGGCCACTAACACATGTGTCCTTAAACCATGATGACGATGAGGCACTAATGCAAAACTACTTCTTAATTGGTTCCAGTAGTACTGCATTACTTCCAGGATGGTTTGTATCATCTGACGTGGACCTAAGACAATGATGGCGAGCAGCTCAGGCGCTGATGGAAAAATTCTGGCAGCGCTGGATATGGGAGTATCTGCCAACCTTGATAAGGTGAACGAAGTGGACCATGCGTGTTGCTCCAATCAAGCTTGGAGATGTGATTATTGTCGAGAAAAATCTCCCAAGAAACCAATTGACTTGTTGAAAAGATCACTGGCCTGTATCTGGGACAAGATGGCGTGGTGCAAGTTGTTGATGTCTTTACAGCTGGTGGTGTTTTCCGGCGTCCAGTGACGAGACTCTGCATGCTTGATGTAACAGGGAAGTGACTATCCTTTGGCTTGTCACTGGGGGAAGTATGTTTAGATTTCCAGAAGAACGCTGAAGGAAAAAATATCTTTTTCCCACCAAATTGTAGTTTAGCGTATTGCCAATGTGCAATGTTAAAATGTTTAAATATACCATATTTCTTGTCTGTCCATTAAGGACATCAAAATTGTTGCTAAAAGGGCTGTCTGCTTGTACTTTAAAAATGAATGGCTCTGGGCAGCCAGTTTAAGCATTTGCAAGCGTGCATGCGTGCGCACGTGCTGGCATGCACATAAATTCAAATGTTAGTAAATCAAGAAATTTGGAGTTTTCAGTGTGTATTGAATTGCTGTGTTGTTTGTGAATTGTGTTTCGCATCTTCAAAATTCAGGATCTACTATTTATAAATAAACCAAGTTAGGTAAATATTTAATATACAGTCCTATTTCTTACCTGCATGAACCTGGGAAAACCACTTTCAAATTTTCGAACCTAACCTGTGCTAATAATTAGCACACAATTGGATCATATTAGCACACTAGGTCCCAGAATTAGCACACTTCCGGTTTTAAAGATTTTCGAATTTGCAAATGGCTCCCCCAAAATCATGCTGGCACAACCACTTTTGAATTTCTGAGCCCAACCTGTGCCAATAATTAGCACACAATTGGATCATATTAGCACACTAGGTGGCAGAATTAGCACACTTCCGGTTTTGAAGATTTATGAATTTTTAAATGGCTCCCCCAACATCATGCTAGCACAGCCCCTTTCGAATTTCTCAGCCTAACCTGTGCCAATAATTAGCAAACAATTGGATCATATTAGCACACTAGGTCCCAGAATTATCACACTTCCGGTTTCCCAGATTTTCAAATTTTAAAATGGCTCCCCCAACATCATGCTGGTGTTGCCACTTTTGAATTTCCAAACTTTTGAAAAACCCAAAAATACCCTTATACATGACAATGGCCCACCAAATACATTCATATACATAACATATCTCCAAAACCTATAGGTCTACAAAAAACAATGTATTTCAATGATTGTAATTTATATGGATAAAACTGCAATTTTTCAATATTTGGGTTTTAATGTTTTTGAAATGTTTTACATATTTTAGATTTCCAGTAAGTGCTCACACTGTTGCCTTTGACATTTTGTAAACTTCTATGAACAGAGCTCGTCATACAATGAGACCCATTTCGCCTACCAATGCATTGGAATATGGCCGCACTTTAAAGAATAAATCAACGATTCTCTATATCATCAGATGGACAGCAATTATTTCAACGGCTAATTCAGTACGATGACATTAGCATTGTTGTATTTGTATCTGAAATTTTATGTCAACAAGCCCTTGCCTTAACACCAGAAGTTCATGTGGATGGCACATATAAAGTTGTGATAAAAATTTTTCAGCAACTTTTTAAAGTTCATGCATCAGCATATGGGCATGCAAGTTGCAATCATGCAGTTGCCTCCATGCACGTAATGCCCGGAAATTTTTTACTGCCAATTATGATATTCTTTCTTTGTTATACAAATCTAGTAAGCAATGCTGCAATATGTACTGTTTGGTTGTTCTTTATTAGGTTTTTTCTTGTGTAAATATATGCTCTGATGTCACACAAAACTGAAAGAGCACACACCATCCTCTTTAAAATCATTAAGGATGAACTGTGCCCCTTCATAAGCCTCCACCTCATTATAACCGATTTTGAAAAGGCCATTCAAAATGCAGTGCAGGCAGTTTTCCCATTATCATAACATGTTGGATGTTGGTTTCATTTTTGGCAGGTAGCTGAATATTATATATTAGTTATGTCATCATGACTACAACAACTCATAATAAACCACTTTTGTTTAATTAGCATTGCTACTTTTTTAAGTGTCATTTTATTTCTGCAAAGGAATGGGTGGATTCCTTTAATCCAAGACAATGATGAGACCAGTGTTATTGTAAAATGCATAATTTCATTACCTCTTCTGCCAGCCAATCGAATGGATGAAGGGATGGAATTCATTGAAGCACTCGCTAAACGTCGACAAATTGCTGCATTACATCAGGAGACCGTGGCTGCAAATTATTACTGTGGAGCATCTATCTGCTTTGGACATTTGTGTCGAACAACCAATAATGTGGAGTCATTCCACAACACCTTGCTAAATAAAATTAAAGTGATTCACCCAAATATTTGGGAATTTACAGGTATGTCTTGGAAATTATGTATAAAACCCAAAATAGATCGAACTACCTGTAATTCTTCATATTATGCTTACGTTTAAGAATGCCTCCTGACGGTAATGTGCCAAAAGGCAAGATTTTACTAGAGCTCTGCCTAATCCATTCTCATCTGCCATTTGCTGGACCTGCTATCAGCCCGGCCACATCCTTACCCTCCCCTGTTCATCCTGATTCCAGCCCCTCCTTGGACATTTTGTTTTCGGCCATTTTGTTACAGCCCAGCACTATGGTTTCACCATTTGCTCCCGCCACCTCCATGCTGCCTTCATCCTCAGACTCAGACTCGCCCCTGTTTCGTCCTCGGGTTTCTCGCCGTGTCCTCAAGTCTCCCTAACCAACTGACTTGTCTGTGCCATCCCCTGTCGTTGCTTGTGATCATCCGGCCCCAGACCCCGGTGCTCTTATTCCCTCCTGGTTCTCTCCGCTTGTGCAGAACTATGTCCCCAACTTGGCCCCCGCCAGCTCGTCGTCCTGTTCTTCCGCCTCCGCGGCATCCATTCGACTTTTACAGGACTGCTCTCCTGTGTCTTCAGAGGATCTACCATCCTTGCCCGGTTAGCGCCCTTGCCGTCCCCCGCCTTGTCTGGTGGACTATTCCTCCAGCTCATACTCAGGTTATGACGTTTTGTCTCTTTGGGCTTCCGGTCCTCTGGCATCTCCCGTCCTCCGAATTGCTATCGTCATGCCATCGCCACCCCGTTGCCCTCTGCCGCCATCGCCATCTATTGGGTGAGTCCGGCGTCGTCTTTGCTTTTGTGCTTCTCGTCGACCTTGCGAGCCTCATCCTGTTCTGGAAACATCGCTGCGGCCGCTGATGTCCATCCCGACTCCTCCAGGGTTTTGCCACCAGGTTGACGTTTTTCATCTTTTGGGCCGGCCTCATTGCATCCGTCCAGTCATGTCTTGGCATCCTCGTCCATCCACCCTTTGATGCATGGGATGCTGTTGATGTACAGCGCAATGCCAAGATGTCCACCTGCAGTTTTTTTCTTTCCTTTGATTTCATTTTGCATGTCGTTCATTTCTAGACACTAATTTTGTTGTTGTTGTTGTCGGTTTATTGTCGCCATCTTTGTTAATTGCATTCATTCAGATATAAATTCAGTTCCTTGTAAAAAGATTTTTTTCTCTTCATTGTTTTCAGGCCCCGGGTGTGGCCTACACTGACTCAGGGGTGTAACAAACCCCTTTTAAATCTGGTGCCTTAGGGTTTCCCGCACTTTTCCCCCATGCACTAATTCGCGCCCTACCTGGTTAAAACAAAGGTGGCTACCTCTTCAACCCACGCAGGTAAATCCAGGTCACTGATTGGCAGTTATTCCAGCAGATTTATCCAAGGAAGAGGTATAAAAGGGGCTACCAATTCTTACTCTAAGCAGTTGATTTGCAGACTCACATTAGGCAGCAATCCTTTCCCCTTGACCATGACCCGGTACTCTTATTTCCTGTGAAAACCCTGTGTCCCTGAAAAAGGATCCCTTTGTAAGATTCCTAGCATTTCCCACCTGTTTTGGCACCAGTTTTCCTGTGTTTTGAAAGTATTTTGCCGTGTCATGATAATTATGTAATTTAGTATGCAAATGAGGGTCAGGTGATAGGAAGAAATTCCTTTCTGAGGACGTGGCGGTGCCATCTTGGATATATGAGAGTGTGATTTTTCGAGGCAGACAGTTTTTGGGATCAGTGCTGATCAGTGCAGATGAGTGAAGGGATGATTGTGTTTTTGAATGAGTGAGTTATTGTTATTAGTTTAGAGTTTATTGTTAATATGGATGGATGAAGTGAATAAATGGGATATTTATTGAGAAGAGGATTGGTTCTTCGAATTTCAAGGAAGGATTTTGGGGGAAAGAAAAGGCCAAAAAGCGACCTGCAGGGAAAGTCCCTACCAAATCTCAGCGATCTCTTACATGGTGGAGGTGCGGGATAGAACCTGCATGGATCTACGTTTGGACGCTTGGATTTGGAACCCTCGAGTGTGGCGTGAGTAGCTGGAACTGAAATTTGGTGAATTTGAGAATGGTTTTTGGGCGGGCACCATGTTGGATTGGTGCGCCCCTGAGTGTTGGTGGCGAGGGCTTCCCTGCGTGGCAGCGGTGCACGGCAGTACGGACGAGCGTGTGGTTTTTGTGTTGTTGTGTGAAAAAGGCATTTTCAATGAAATGCTGTGGTTTTTGTGTGTGTGTGTGAGGTGGAAAGGTGGGACGAGTTGCCTGTGGGGCGAGTGGGTTGAAGAGTTGTGGTTTAGCCGTCTG
>JAQIXP010000822.1:0-22132 GCA_034700285.1 Proteroiulus fuscus
AATTTCAAAGTTTACCATTGAGTTTTTTGCCACATTTTGCCCGATTGTACGGCTCACAGGGCAGATAAACAAAAAAAAATATGCATCACGTTTTAGTAAATTTAATTGTCCTTCATAAAAATCAAACCCCATCAATTTATGTTTAGCCAATATTTAGAAATTTTTATTTTTATTTAACATAGAAATTCTCATAGGAGCATGCATGCTCTAAAAAGTGTGGACAGCCCCCTTAAATTGTTGGAAGTAAAATATCTGTCATTGGCACAATTTGTTTACGTTTATAGCTTACAACATCAATTGTACATTAAAGCGATTTACATGAAACTAAAATAAAGTTTAATTTTGCTTAAGTTCTATGAAGCATCGAAGCTGCAAACAACTATTTTTTTTTAAATGTTTAACTTTTATGGCAAAACTTTTTTGCATAAAAAAGTTTTTACACGCAAACTAATTGAAAGAAATATTTTATGGACAGCAACATATACATTAACTACTTGCACTTAATCTGTATTTCATTAATGTATAGCATTTTCATAATTTTAATGTGTCTTCAAGGTAATTTTTGACTTTATATCTGGATATCCCATTATGAGTTTTAACTTAGTCATTTACCATTTGTATTTAAGATAATTCACCATTAATATTGCTAATGTAGGCACTCAATAACATTGCTTTGTAAATGTACTTTGCATGCAAAGCTGCCAATATTTGAGAAGCGACATAATGCATTAATTTTTATCTTAATACATTATTTAAAACTGTTTTATTTAAATGATACGTAATTATTTGTGTCTATCAGATCTAAAAGCATTATTATAAACCATTACCTCTTGTGATTTCAGAAGTATTGCATGCTGAATTTCCTTGCACCTTGAAAACAATTTCTGAAATTCTTAAGCCATTTTACAAAATCTTTAGCCTGGCATGAATTTGCGTTTTTGCTAATATGGAATATTACGAGCTGTGTGATGACTTCAATATGACATGCAGGGCTGTTTCACCAGCCTAATTAATAATCTTGTGCTTTAACAGTATTTGTATTGATTTGTCTTGCCATTTATCAATGCATTCCCCTACTTTATGTTATTAATAGTGAATAATAGTGGAATTATCAAATAAAGCAGACTTTGCAAGACATGTGCCATCATGATTTTAAAATTTTAATGAATTTTAAACTTATAAAACTAAAAGTAGAATCTTAAATCCATCACAAATCTATAAGTCCAAATTATTTTTTAAGGAATTTACTGAATTTATGTTGATGCTCTAATCTTCTCCCCTAAGAATTTTATCATATTGAATCAATAGAGAAAGGTGGAATTTTAAATTCTTTTCTTGATTTTAGCCAGTTTTTAATAGTACTTGTAAAACTCCCAATTTTTATTTTAATTAGTAAGTCAACAATAACAAGAATTACATTAATTATACTTTTGGCTAGTGTGTCTTAACACGAACTGTGCTAATGGATCGTGTTAATTAGTATTGATCCTGTATCATAAAATACATCAATTGTTCATTTTTGAAGTTCATTGTTGTTGTACAGCATTGTAACATTTGTATTGAACAAAAGCCATTAACTTTATCAGTAATCCATAGGCCTACATTAAAATAATCAAAATTTATTTTGTTTACAAATAAGTTTAATGGTGTTGTTACTGAGCCAGTATAAAAGCAGATAGCATAGTTTTTGTCAAAAATGAAGTACATATCTATATATTACAACGTGTTAAATTAGTCCTTTATATTTCCATTGCATTCTTGCACTGCAATTCATCAATACTACAATCACTACATGTTTGTATAATGTTAATTTTTAATCTAGCAGAATTATTGTAAACAAATAGTTTGTGGTTTCAAAAGTACTGCATGCGAAAGGTTTTCTTGCATCATGAAAACAATTTCTGAAATTCTAAAGCCATTTTACACAATCTTTATTCTAACAGGAATTAATGTTATTCCCAATGAAATTAAAATGGGATTTTTTTCAAGTTTTTACATTGGATTCTAAACTTGAATATGGCCATATTTTGTTTAGCTTATATGTTAAGGACTTATGAGTGGAGTGGTAATGACTTTAAAAGTTCATATTGGCTTTGCTTATTGATAATTCTTAATACTTTAAATTATTACGCTATTTTCTACTTTGTGAAATGCAAAAAATCAGCTCTTGAAGAACTGTATTATGAATTGCAGAAATATTCCAAATTACACATTTCAGTTTCTCTTGAGAGATGGGCTACGGGGATTTTATTTGCACCAATGCTTGCATTTATTTGTGTGCAGATACCAATGTTTCTCTGGCTAGTTAACCAAGTAACTTATGAATTTAGTGAAGATTGTATGCTTTTCTGTGTTGTGGTTCTAAAACTTGCAGCTTTTGTTGTAATTTTCTCTCTATTAATAAGCCTTATTGTTTGCTCTAATTTTCCATGTATAATTGTTCGATTCATTTTAATAATTCAAATGTATCTGAAATCGAATTGCATGTATGCTACTAACACATCTTCTGACACTGTGGATTGCATAACTGAGAACATTCACTTGCATAGACACATTCAATCTGTCATTAGAAAATTAAATTTAATATTTTCTCCTGCACTGCTTGCAATTTCCTTAATGACAGTACTTATGGGTGTAGTAGTTTCTTCGAATTTGGTAATGAAACAGTTAAACTTTGGCATAAAAGTCAATTTTATAATGTTTGGAGGGAATTTTGTAACATGCATTTTACTTGTAATGCTTATTAAATACTACCTTATCTTCAGCAAGCTGGTAAGAATATTATTTATAAACATTTTTGTTTACTTAAATTCATTAATTGCCTCAAAAAGTTAAAGTTAGACGTGAGTGTATACTATGCAATAACAATTTTGACAAAAATTTGTCTATTTGTTATATTTGAATGTCTTTTAGATGAAGTCCAACCTTCTGTTCTCAAGTTGTAGAACTGCTTATGACTCCATCCATTGTTATACAAACAAAGATCTTTTGGTAATTAAATATCTTAAACACATGGACATGTGACACTGTTTATACCATATGATATATGCATTTCTCAGCTAAAATAGCATGTTATCATATTCATTTCAAATTTAAGCACTTTGAATTATCAAACTAGTTATTTTATGAAATGGATTAGTTGAGTGAGAAATGATACAAAAGTGCAATGCTGTATATAGCTTTCAAGCAAATTTGTAGTTACTACAAACATTTAGAACACATACTACAAACATGTAAGCTTGCATGGCATAGGTCATAACGGATTCTTAGATTTGCTGCCATGTGTTTGCAAGCATTTCTGTTGATATGAGTTCAAGTGCTTCATAGATTTTAGGCTTTCAAATCATCACTAGACTGCAGATATGGAAAATACATAAAATTCATTAAAAATTGGGAGAAGTTTGGTCTAGTAGAATAATGCAATGAAGCATATAACATTAGCATCAAAATCAACTTAATTTTTTCATTTAGACACTTATTTCAATCAATATCACAACAAACATTAATAATATTTTCTAGAAACTTTCCATAAATAGCAATAATTACAGAATGCAGCATTTTCAGAAATTACAAGTTTTTAATCAATGCAGCAAATATTTGTTTCTTAACAGCAACAGGTGAATCAGTTGATCTACATATCGACATCCAAACACTTGGATCATGATTTGTCCATTGGTGGGATTACTGAAATAAATGATCTAATAATACTGGATGTAAGTGCAGTTGATCGATCTAAGTTAAAGCACATTTTTCCACGTTAATGGTACAAAAATACAGACTTCTTATGAGTTTTTAGCATAAACTATTTCCATGGTTGATACTGCACATTATATTTATGGTGTGGAGAAAAACTGAATTTCTTATTTTTAAATGTCAAATTATATATGAATGAAGAGTGAGTCATGTATTTTGTTCTATATTAGCTATTCATATTAATGTGGAACATAACAAGCTGTGTGATGAATTCGATATATCCTGGGCAGTTTTTCAAGCCGAAGTCATGTTGTGGTAGGTTTTCATAGCTATAACAGTATTTGTTTTGATTTGTATTGAACAGAAATTAATGCATTGATCCTTTTCTAATTTGGTATTGTTTGTTTTGTTAGGTAATTAAACCACAGTTGTAAATTTGACAACCAAGTGAAAAGGGAAATTCAGACATTGTTGTAAATTTGTCATAATATTTGATTTTTCAAAAAAATAATAAGATATCATAACCCTTGTTCCTTGTTGATTTTAAGAGTTTATGTTAAAAATGTAATAAAATGAAAGGGGATAAAAATTTGTTTCTCAGTCCATTTTATTTCCATGTTGAACTTCTATTTACCATTGCTTAAAAGATATTTTCAAAATGTTCTGAGGGCTCAAAATCACATCATTTTTTTTTGCTATTTATCTCTAAATATTAGATTAAATTAAACAAAATTTTTGTTACCAAATGAAATCCATATATAATGGGCAATAATGTCATTATGTTGTAAGTAATGGTACACAAATGCTGTGCTATACTGCACTTGCTATTCATAATAACTAATATGTGTGTGCTACATTCTTGACATTCCTAACATTCATTAACATAATAATGTGATTTGCTTAAATACTGTGTATCAAGAGATAAGTTATTCATTAACATGTAGTCTTAACTTCCCTCATGTGGCAAAATGGTACATTTGCACGCATTTGAATTATTAAAAAATGCTTGTTTTATTGTCCTTTATAACCAATCAATTATTAACTACTTGTACCAGAATATGCCTAAGTTTAAAAACAGATAGTTCTTGTGTGACTGATAACTATGGTGGCAAGGGGAAACTGTTTATAAAATTTGAAAATCCTCATTCCCCAGTGCTTCCAAGCTTTGTTGATATAATCCTAACAGAAATGTTATTGTTGTTTGTTTTTGTTAGGTATTTATTTGGTATCAGCACTTATAATTTACAAAAAAATCATGACTTAATTACAAACCTATATCTAATCAGTATTGCTATTTTAAATGGAGATCAGTGTGCTAAAATGAAGATATGAACTTCAAATCATAACACTCCAATGATTTGATGATGTATTTTAAGGAAAAATGTGGATTGGAATGCTTGTTAAATTAGATATTTAATATTGTCACCAGTTATAGTTAAAAACCATACATTAATTGCAAACCTATCTAATCAGTATTGCTATTAATATATGGCCAAGGTATTGAAGTGCATATTCTAGACAATTAAATGGAACTTAATTAATTTTGATTATTCCAATTAATGTAAGCTATTAATATGATCAGAGTGGATAAAGTCCTTGAGAATGTTTGGATTTCATTCCGCATACATTCCAAAATTGAATTTTTACAAATGTCATCAGCACTTATGGTTAAATTTAGGCTTTAGTTAATAAAATTATCTAATCCATTCGTATTATGAAAGTAATTGATAAAGATGTCGCAGATGTATAAAAATGAAAGACCTAGAAATATAATTCACATATTTCATGTCTAAAGCAAATGCAAGCTTTAAAACATCTTAGAAAATATTTGTAACCAAGAAAAAAAAGAGAATTACTGTGAGTATAAATATTTGCTTAACACCATTTAACATAGGAAATCATTTCTCTATATCAAAATCATATAATTTTCTCATTCTTGCTTTACAGTTTCGTTCCAGTGTAACAATTCTGGTAACGCTCACACGCCAAAATAATTTAAGGTATCCAACATTTCAAATTATTTTTGGGTATTTTTGTGCAATTGTCTTTTAGACCATCTATTCCAATTTCAAATTATATTTTTAATAGAAAGCTGTTGCATTGCTGGATCAAATCAACAATGATAAAAAGGGTGCTTACATTATTTTGCGACTCAACTGCAAGTATGACAATGTTGAGTATAATTGTCTAGAAGGTAAAGAGAAAATTAAAAAAGGTCAGGAAACCCACATTCAAACTGATGGTAGGACATTTGACATGGAAATAAGAGTGTTTGATGGAAAAGGCAGGCAGATTAAATATGTCAAGTTCTTCACCAATTGTGCTGACCATTGGGATGTTCATGATGATGGCGTGGTGTTGGTAGGTTTGGGTAAAGAAAGTGATGCTTGCAGACCAAGACAGCGTAAAATACGTATTGGAGAAACTCACAAATGGACTGAGGATAAAGAAGAAAGCTTAGCAAAAGAAGATAAGGAAGAGGAAGCAAGAAAGAAAGAAGAAGCAAAAAAGGCTGCAGCAAAAGCTGCTCAAGAAAAAGCTAAAAAGGAAGCAGCGCAAAAGGCAGTAGAAGCAGCTGAAGAGAAGGCAAACTAAATGAAACTAAATATAAATTTCATTGAAAATTAAAACCGTTCGAATAAATCCATGCTTAAATATTCCCTTCGAGATCGCAATAATTCCCAATCTAGGAAATGTAGCATATCTCGGTCACACTATATATGCTATTGCAAAATTCAAAATATCTCATTTCTTTTTTTATAAAAATGGGAATTATACTACTCCCAGTTTCCCAAATTGGGAATCGATCAGTGGGCAGGAATACTTCTTTAATGAAATCTAAAAGTATGCTCTTTAGATAGTGTGTGACCATGCATGTGCTGGTGATAAATTAATTAATATTGATCCTCTATCAAAAATGCATCAAGGGTATTTGAGGTTCATTGTGGTTGATGTTTTTTAGTTTTTACTAGATGTATTGTTAAAATAAATCATCAAATTGCATCTTTACAATGTTGTAAATTTATTTTTAAATTTGTGTGTGATGTATTCAGGGTGTCTGGCCATCTGGAAAACCTGGAAATGTCATGGAAATCAGTAGTGTCTGGAAATGTCAGGGAAATGTCGTGGAAATTTAATCTGTGTCTGGAAAATCTTAAATAAAATGAAAAATTAAGCACTATTGGTGGTTTTTAGCCCATTTTGGAGTGTTTTGTAGTAAAAAATACGCCTGCGGCGCCATTTTCTGTCATTTTTTTTGCAGTAAAGTACAAAGGCCTTCAGATTTTTGCCTGCAGGCCATGAAAAATATTTTTGGGTCGGAAAAAAATAGAATTTGTGTGTGCGGCCCAGGGTAGTTGCCAAATATTGCAGTTTTAGTTGCATATGTCAGTAAAAATGAGTTAAAAATCACTTTTATTTGGTCTGGAAATTTGTGAAAAACTGTCTGGAAAACCTGGAAATGTCATGGAAATTTATTACTGGATTTGGCCAGACACCCTGTGTATTACTTTAAGATCATAGTACGTCATGATACTATTTGGTTGAGAGGTAATCTTATCAGCATTACTATCAAAAATAATTTCTGAGCCATATTAAAGAAGGGCTTGCAAACTATAGTTTGTCAAGATTCTTTTACTCATTTACTCATTTACTCATTACTCATCTTACTCATCTCTTACTCTCTTACTTATTCCATTTCACTAAAGCTCAATTCAGGCCATTCACTTCAATAGGAATGCTTGATCTGCATTCTTATAGTTTCTGCCAAAACAAAATGCAAAATAACGTAACTCATTTGCATTAGCCTGGCATGTTTTTGCACTGGGGACGATGGTGACCATGTTGTAGCCAGCAAGTCTAAGTATGGTAACAACATTCTAAAGTTGTTGGCATCATTATTCAATTTTTAGAAAACGAGTTTTAACCAAACATTTATGGAACTGGCAATACACTTTCAAATGGAGGGCTCAAAAATGAGCAAAATTATATAAACACCTCCATTTTGATTTCTTTTATTGTGACCACTGGACACTGGTGGACCACCTATCGAGCAACTTCACCAAATCAATGTTATGTTATTACAACATGTGGATGAGCAAATTGAGCATCATGAAAAAACAATGTTAAGATCATGGTGAGCAATGCAAAGAAAAATGCACTGGTAACGACATTGTTACCATAATGTAATACAAAAACATCGCCAAATGTCGTACTTTTGAGAATGAAAATCAAGGCATTTCTTACACAACATACCAATTCCAATCTGTAATTTTGAGTCACGTCTACACTTGCATGCTGGCAACACAACAATTCACATTACTTTTTGTCAATTGGAATTTGGTAATTATTTTAAAAAAGTCACTTTTACTAACTCTTCCAAATATTACCAAAACTGCCAATTACAAGTAATTTACAACAAGATACGTCAAATTTTCACCTCATATTCTTACATTTCAAATGTTTGATATGATTGTGATCAGGCCCGTCATTTCGGAAGGAGGGGGGGAAGGGGGTTGGGGGAAAGCAGGAAAGGGGAGCCATGAGAAATTCTGAAATGATGGTCCTGATTGTGATGATTGTCTATGATGACAGGTGCTAGTCATTGCCTGTTGACCAGATGGAATTCAAGAAATAGATTTATATCTCACTATGCAAACAACATCACACTTTAATATTGGTTGTACAATTAACACAATTCTAATTATTATTTATAGTACCGGTTTATATAGATTGACAAACTATGCTTTTGTAACATTCTGCTGCTCATAAAATGTTTAATGACTTGTGTATAGCTACTGTAAATGCTATAGGTGTAATATCCTTTGACACCAGAGACAGATCACTGGACGTCATTAGAAAATTCACCTGGTGGAAAATTAATTAATAACCATTTATGCAAATTAAGGGCCATGAGGTCATCTCTGATTGGACATTTTTCATAACTGGCTTCATGGTGGCAAGGGGAAACTGTTTCCCACATTTAAATACACAGACTAACACAGTGCTTAATCCCCAGTGCTACAAAGCTTAGCCGATATAATCAAAACATAAATGTAAATTGTTTTGTTGGTTTAAGTTAGGTATTTCTTTGGTATCAACACTTATAATGCAAAAAAACATTAATTCCAAACCTATCTAATCAGTATGGCTATTTTAAATGGAGACCAGTGTGCTAAAATGAAGATATGAACTTCAAATCATAACACTCCAATGATTTGATGATCTATTTTAAAGAAAAATGTGGATTGGAATGCTTGTTAAATTAGATATTTAATATTATCACCAGTTATAGTTAAAAACCATACCTTAATTGCAAACCTATCTAATCAGTATTGCTATTAATATATAGCCAAGGTATTCTAACTATTCTAAACAACTAAACGGAACTTGATTAATTTTGATTATTCCAATTAATGTTAGCTATTAATATGATCAAAGTGGATAAGGTCCTTGGATTTCATTCCGCATACATTCCAAAATTGAATTTTTAAAATGTTATCAGCACTTATGGTTAAATTTAGGCTTTAGTTATACAATTATCTAATCCATTCGTATTATGAAAGTAATTGATAAAGATGTAGCAGATGTATAAAAATGAAAGTCCTAGAAATATAATTCACATATTTCATGTCTAAAGCAAATACAAGCTTTAAAACAGCTTAGAAAATATTTGTAACCAAGAAAAAAGGGAATTACTGTGAGTATAATATTTGCTTAACACCATTTAGCATAGGAAATCATTTCTCTATATAAAAATCATATAATTTAAATTTGTCTCATTCTTGCTTTACAGTTTTGTTCCAGTGTAACAATGCTGGTAATGTTCACACGCCAGAAATAATTTTAAGGTATCCAACATTTAAAATTATTTAAGGTACTTTTTGCAAATGCCTTTTAGACTATCTATTCCAATTTCAAATTATATTTTTAATAGAAATCTGTTGCATTGCTGGATCAAGTCCACAATGAGTAAGAAGGGGGCTTACATTATTTTGCGACTCAACTGCAAGTATGACAATGTTGAGTATAATTGTCAAGAAGGTAAAGAGAAAATTAAAAAAGGTCAGGAAACCCACATTCGGACAGATGGTAGGACATTTGACTTGGAAATAAGAGTGTTTGATGGAAAAAACAGACAGATTAAATATGTCAAGTTCTTCACCAATTGTGCTGATCATTGGGATGTTCATGATGATGGCGTGGTGTTGGTAGGTTTGGGTAAAGAAAGTGATGTTTGCAAACCAAGGCAGCGTAAAAAACGTATAGGAGAAACTCACAAATGGACTGAGGATAAAGAAGAAAGCTTCGCAAAACAAGATAAGGAAGAGGAAGCAAAAAAGGCTGCAGCAAAAGCTGCTCAAGAAAAAGCTACAAAGGAAGCAGCACAAAAGGCAGCTGAAGAGAAAACCAAAAAGGAAGCAGCACAAAAGGCAGCAAAAGCAGCTGAAGAGAAAGCTAAAAAGGAAACAGCTCAAAAGGCAGCAAAAGCAGCTGAAGAGCAAGCCAAAAAGGAAGCAGCTCAAAAGGAAGCAAAAGCAGCTGAAGAGAAAGCCAAGAAGGAAGCAGCACAGAAGGCAGCAAAAGCAGCTGAAGAGAAGGCAAAAAAAGAAGCTGAAGTGAAAAAGCAACAGGAAATTGTAAGCTCTAATAAAGCAGAAGAGGAGAGACAAACAAAAAAGGAGGAAATCAGAATACAAAGGGATATTGCAAGACGAGATGCCACAGAAATGATTCTTGCCAAAAATAATGCACAAAAGTGGAATTCAGAATTAAATTCTCAACAGTCAGTGAATTGGACCAAGGATAGAGGAAATATTGCATCAAAATTGGAAGAAGCCAAAGAAATCGAAGACATATGCAACGACATCACAAGTGACAAACCAACTGAACATATAGAAGCTCTGAAAAAAGGATTTGATAAAGTAAAGGAACATCCTGAATATGCAAGTATTGTAATTGCAGCAATTGAAGATTCTTTAAAATTGAAATTGGATTTTGAAAATGAGAACCTCATCGCAACTCTGATTGAGAACATTCAATACATGTCAAAATCTTTGTTTGATGACATTTTAGACAAGTTAACTGGTTGTCCAATAGACATGGTTAAGTCTAATCCAAAAATATTTTCACTGATTGTGGCAGTTTTTCAGCAGGAATGTACTAAAACTTCAATTTGGAATCAAATCACAAATTCTGCTGATTCAGAGATTGACCCAAAATGCTTAAACTGTTTTGAAAAATATGCACAGCTCTGCACTCAAGCAAAACAATGTAAAAAACCAAATGCAGCAATGCCAGAGGAAATGATAGAAAGTTTAATGTTTATTTATGATGAACAAAACTCTTTTCCAGAGAACTGTATTTCTTTAAATCTTGTTGCATTTGCCAATGCATGCAAAGTGAACAAAATATTTCCTGCAAGATCTTTTGACCTACTGGCAAAACTTTCAAAAGATGACATATGGTTTCCTATTGGCATTCATGACTTGATTGCTGAAAACATTTCAACTGATGCTGTTAATGAAGTACAGCAAGAAGTTGTAAAATATTGCTTAGAAAATGGAAAGCTCAGCCAAGGCATGCTGAAATATCTTACAAAAGTCTGCAACAAGGAAGTACAGTCTACAATAACTGAATATGAACTACTGCAATGTATTGGAGAGTTTGTGGAAAACTGTGGCCACATTCCAGATACATTCTTAAATTTTGTTGTCGAAATGTTTACAAACAACAAAGTGAGCAATAGCGATGACTTTCAATATTGCATTTCAATTCTGGATTACTTCTTCACACGATTAAGTATGTCGTCTCTTGAAGAGAAAATAAAGGAAAAGGTCATGTTTCTGAAATTCTTAACAAATGCAAAAAGTGATGCCAACATGAAAGTAGATCTACTGAAATTCATGATCATAACACTTACAAATGGAAAGCTTCGCCTGACCAATGAGATACTAAAATATGTAGTTGGTATTGTTTCTGAGAAGAAAGAATTAGAAGAATTTTATCAAGCAGCTTATGTATTCATTCAAGTCGCTATATACAAAGAACTTGAATTATTCCAATGGTACACCATCCCTGAACAAGTAATTATTGACCAAAATGAGCTGTTGACCAAAATGCACATCATACTGTTGGCAGAAAGACTACAATCTAAAGCCATACCATTTGAATTATCAACAACAATGTTGTTGCCTATATTAGAAGTTATTAAAAATGAGAAGTTTAAGGATAACAATATCACAGCAGCTTGTTTGGCAATACTTGGAATTGAGCTGAATAAAGAAAAATCAAGAGAAGTACTTCAACCTATTGTGACACTTGAATTTCTTCAAAAGTTTATAACGTTTGAAGATATAGCCATCAAAGAAGAAGCTGTATTTGTTATTGCTGAACTAGCTATCACATATAAAGAGCACAGAATAGGATGTTTGCACCTTTTGGAACCAGTTTTATTCAATTGGCCAACAGTCCAGGCACACACATATGCATCCAAAGCCATCACCAAAATTATTCTTGAACTTTCTGAGCAAGAGGCTAAGGATACTCTGGGTGAGTTCATGCAATGTGATGGCAAAGAATTACTTTGCTTTACTCCTGAACAAGATAAAAACATGTGTGAAGTACTGCAGGCATGGATTGGACATCTTCAAAGTGAAATTCCCACTGATGTGTTGGAGAAGCTATGTAGCATATTGCCATTCAACATTGTTCAGCACCTCCTAGGAATAGCATTAAATGCCAACATGAGAGCATGTGATCAACTAATACAAAATGTTCTTCAAAATGCAAAAGATGCTTCAAGTTTCCAACTGTCAACTGAAACCCTTGCATCCATTAAACAGTTCATAAGTCAGCCAAAAAATGATTTGGAGAAGAAAATAAGCCTTGCAGAAATATTACTTGTTATCAGCAAACAAAGGGTTCACCCATGCAAAGAATTTCTTGAAGTCTTAGATGTTTTAAGTTCTACAAAAGACAACAAGTTAACTGAAATGTTTGTAGAGGCATCAAGTCATTGTGTAGCAAAAATAAAATTAATGCAATCAATGCAGGCCAACTTATGGAACATTATTGCTGATGAAGGTTTTGCCATTTCAACTCGAAGAACTGCAGCCAAGACAATATCACTTGCTATTCTGCAAGACCATGGGGAATTAGGTGCAGCATATTTACCTCTCATTATTAGATTGTTGGATACACCTGATTTGCATGTTCTAACAATGTTCATCCTTTGCTGTGCATCTTGGAATCAACTTTCACCTATCTCCAAAGAAGTTCTGGTAAAAATTGCACCCTTGCAAGAATTCAAATCAACTGATACAACAGTGGAAACAACTCTTTGCAGTCGATTAGCAATTCTTGTTTCAGAAAAATTAGAACATAATGAGGATATGCTTTTGACTTTAGAATTCACTTCAGGTAATCCTAATTGTAAAGATCAGAACATCAATTGGGTATTGGAATGGATTGCCAAATATCCTGAAGATGAAAAGTTGGTGATTCAATTGCTCAATTCAATAGCAAATCAACTTATTAAAACAAATATTCAAGATGCTACCAGCAAGGCTGGTAACATGTTAAAGCTTCAAAGTTTTATCACAAGAGCAAGACATGCAACAAATAAAAGACATTACTCTGATTGTATTTCATGGCTTGATAAAGCAAAGAAATATGTAATGAAACATGAAATTAACAAGTTTGATAAGGAAATAACTTTTCAATTTGCATCTGTATATCAACGCAGTGGCAGCCACAATGCAGCAGTAAAATGTTTTAAAAATGTATTGAAAAACACAGAAGATCAATCAAATGGGCATTTGAAGATTGCCATTTGGAAATCATTGCTGGCATATGGAAGCTATGAAGCAGCACTGAAGGAATTAACAAGTTTACCATCAACAAAAGAGCAGGAATTTCATTGGGAAAGATTACTTTGTGAGAAGGTTTCAGTTCTTTCCAAATTCATATCTGAAAAAACTGGTGTGAAGTCTATTGCAAAAGCCCAAATTAAATTTCTTCTTACAAAACAAATTGATCTTACAGCTGAAGCCCAATGCAAATTCATTGATTTTCTCATTGAGAGAGGCGAGCACTACAATTTGTCTGTTCTGACAACAAGGCCACAAGAGGAGTGGGAAATAGAATTTCTGAAAAGTGAAATTAATTCCAGGCTTAAAGATAAAAGAAATGAAAGTACAGGATTAACTAGTGCTTTTAATAAATTGAAAACATTTATCAAAACTGCCTCAATAGAATCAGGTGATTGGAAAATAAGACTGCAGGACATACTGATGACCATAGTTTCATGTCAAAAATCAGGCTATCTCCTTTCTGCTGAAAAATGTGCTGATGTACTGTTACTTTTGAGAATTACTACAGATTGTGGCAAAAACACTTTAATCAATGGAAAGAGTGATGAAGAAATAATCAGCAGCCTTCAAGTGGAATGGTTAAGAGAACTAGTAAACAAGGATAAGCAAATATCTGATGATAACATCACTGAGTTTTGGACTGCCATTAAGCAAGGTCCACTTGAAAATAAAAGCACCACATTTCTAGAACAGATTATTGAAGAATTATTAAAGTCCAATACATTTTGTGATATTGTGGCCTTTCTGAAGTTCTGCAAAAATGAGAAAGTTAAGGAGGAAGAGATTACAACATTATTTAGTCATTCAGTCTTAGGAATTGGGGAAAAGTTAAATCTGGAAGCATGGAAGAAAACATACATGAGAAAGAGAATTGCAGCCAGAGTACAAGAAGTTATGGAGAATTTTGAGAAGCTTGAAACATTGCAGTTTTACATTCTTAGTTTATTTGACCAGAATGTGAAGACATATGAAGACATCATGCTACTATTGGAAGGTTTTAGCAAAGACAAACAATCAAGTATAGCTCCTGCATTGTTGGAAACTCTTTATATGTATATGACATACAGATTACAAAGACCTACAGAAGCAGAAGCAGTCACTGCAACAGATGCAGTCACAGCAACAGAAACAAACAAGAATTCAAAGGCAAGTGATGAAGCAATTAACATAATCTGGACTTCCAAGGAACCATCAGAATGGATATCAAAAATGAAGGATGCTTGCCTGAATGCCTATGCTGCAGGTCAAAGCAATGAACTTAGTGTTGATGAGCTTATTGAGGAATTTACAAAATCAAATGAAATTAATAATTCTCAAGAAATACAAGCAAACATTAAAAAATTAAAGGACTTAGTAACACAAGTAAAGTCCTTCGAAGATAAATGCTCATTGCTAGAGGGCACTACTGGTAAGCCAAAGAAGGCTATAAAGGAATGGACTCCTGAAGATATCAAAGAATGGGCAGACATTGTGAGGAAAATTCCAGCGGATGATAGTGAGAGTTCTATAGTGGAAATGCTCGCAGTCCTACAACAAGCAATGCATCACTTTGTAGATTATAATTTGCGAGATGTAGGACTAATGTCTATTCTAATGCTTCTGTCATCCAAAGATAAAGGCTGCCTTGCAAAAATTGCAACTGGTGAGGGTAAATCATCAATTGTTGCAACATTAGCAGCCATTAAATGTCTTCAAGGCCATACAGTGGATATTGTAACCAGTTCCCCTGTTCTTGCAGCTAGAGATGCAAAGGATTGGGAAAAATTTTATGAAAGCTTAGGCTTCACATCAATGGATAATAGTGGTCAACAAATAACACCAAATTCTCCGAAAGATTGTTACACAAAAGATGTGGTCTATGGCGATGCATCAACCTTTCAGGGAGATATCTTAAGGGAAGAGTTCAGCCTTCTAAATACAAGAGGAAAACGGAAAAATGATGTAGTCATTGTTGATGAAGTTGACAGTATGTTTATTGATGGAAGTAACCATTCAACAAGGTTAATTGAAAGCATGCCTGAAATGGAGTATTTTGAAAATGTTTTTGCTAACATCTGGTATGAGGTTCAACACTCAGTTTGCTTAACTATTGATGAGGTGAAATATTTGATTGATGAGCCCTGTGGGGGTGAAACGAAAGAAAGATTGTTTACTGCAATTGACAAGGTTTTGCCAGAAATGTACAAACGTCTGTATGATGGCCCTACTTTAAATAGTTCCCTAGAAAAATTTGCTGCTGGAATGGAGCAACAAGAGCTCAAAAGTGACAAATACAGAAAGTATATTGAAAATATTCTTCAAAACAAGAAATTCCATGCATTTCTGGATGATGACTTGAAAGAAAAACTAAATTCAATGTCACCGAATGAAAGTAGAACATCTGTCATTGATGACTACATTAAAAATAAGTGGAAACTTAACAAAGAAAGTAATGCAAGGAGGATTCTGGATACATTTCTAAACATAACTATTCTAATATATGACTTAGAAGCTGACAACATACAACTCTCTTTAACATTTCACAATGAGCTGATGGACAGCATTGCTGGAAGAAAGAACACAAAAATACTGTTCGGCATCACAGGGGAAACGTTGTACCTATTAAAGCCAGTTGTAGAATTGCATCAAAGTATTGCAGAAAGAACGAAAACTAATGTGATGAAGATGGTGACTAAAGAATGTAAAATGACGAATGTGAAAGAGCATAGCATGCCTGATATCAGTGAAACAGGTATCCTAATTCCTTCACATCTCTTTGAACTATTTAATGCAAAAATCGATGAGTGGATCCAATCAGCACTACAGGCCAGATTCTTGCTGGAAGAAAATCGTGACTATATAGTGAAGGAAACCCCAATGATAGGTGAAAAACGCTATAAAACTATTGTTCCAGTAGACTATCTAAATACTGGTGTAACAGAAGAAAGCTGTGTTTGGGGAGATGGACTTCACCAATTTCTGCAACTCAAACATAAGTTCAGGCTCACCCCTGAGTACTTGGCCACCAACTTCCTGTCTAACCTGACATTTTTCAGGAGGTATAACACTAATATTCTTGGTCTGACAGGAACCCTTGGAGATCAGAATGAACGCCAGTTGTTGGAGGAATTGTACAAAGTGTCAACAGTAAATGTACCTTCTTTTAAGAAAAAAAGGTTATTTGAATTATCACCAATTGTTTCAGATGGTAACGATGAATGGTTAAGCAACATTCTGTATTCAACAGCTTTAGAAGTCGAAAATAAACGAGCTGTATTAATAATCTGCAAGACTATTGATGATGTTGAGGACATTCATAACTATTTAAAAGGCAACATCAAACAAGCTTGCCAATTTCAAACTTATTGCAGAAGTGATTCTGAGAAAGTCGAAGAAGGTGACCTTGCACCAGGATCTGTGATTATAGCAACAAATCTTGCTGGAAGAGGAACAAACATTAAACTATGTGAGGACGTAGTCAACAATGGAGGTCTTCATGTCATTATCTCATTTCTTCCCACAAATGTTAGGGTTGAAGAACAGGCAGCAGGACGAGCAGCCAGAAGTGGAGAGCCTGGAACATTTGTTCTAATTCTCAATGCCATGACAGATATCCAATCCTACAAAGATGAGTCATCCCTTCAAATTACAAACCTAAAGAAAGTGAGAGATACTAATGAATTGCAAAGAGTGGAAAGCATTAAGAATGAACTGGTGAAGCAAATTGAGATTGAAGAAGAACAATTTAGAAAATTCTGCAAATTTCGAGAAGAGCAACAAAAGAAAGGAGTGACTAGTAAACATATTCAAAGTGGGCTTGCGGAGAGATGGGCAGTACAGTTAGAAACAGTTAAAACAAATGGAAAAATTAACTGGGAAAAGATGAGTGGCGATTTCAAAGATTTTTTCAAGAATCTAGAAGAGATCCAAGGTAAAGATGAGGCAGTGAAAAATCCAGCATATTACATTCTTGAAGGAAACAAGTTAAACCTGGAGAAGAATTATTCCGATGCAATTAAGATGTTTGAAAAGGCCATCATGCTGGACTCATATTTTGTTCAATATGCTTATTATAATAAAGCATATGCGATGATCAACAATGGAGATAATAAAAACAATGCAGCACTGGAGCCCTTGAATGCAGCTTATTATATAATTGGTTCAGTTATCATTCCCTCACTAATGCAGCTTCATGCCATGGCTGAAGCAGAGACACTCGAAAAAGTAAATTCAACAGATCCTTATCTGAAATCAAATAATGGCGACTCTGATCTTACAAAACAAATCATTGGCAAAATTAATTTCCATTATCTACATCTTAATAGCATTGAAGAAGCCATGAAAAAAATAAAGGACATAGGGAGTTCCAATGTAATTGCAGTTTATGATGCTACAGTTGATGGTTACTATGACAAAACTGATCTGGAACTGAATAATGATGACCTGACCGAAATGTACAATGGTGGCTTCATCAGTTTTATGACAGTACAGAAGAAGCCAGTACCTAAGTGGAAATTCTTCGTTGTATTCCTTCTTGGGGCCATTCAAGCTATTGCTGGAATTGCCTTGACATGCTGCGGCTTTCCAAATGTTGGAGCTGGTTTGATTTGCGAAGGAGTTAATGATATTATAACGGGTGCCAAAGCTGTGAAGTCAGGAGAGCTTGATTTGAAGGAATACTTTAGGAACAAAGGCATCAATATGGCGATTGGAGTTCTGTGTGCAGGAGCAGGAGCAGCATTTGCTGCCGTTTCAAAAATAGGACTAGTACAAAGAAGTATCACTACTGTACGGAAAATAGGATCAAAACTAGTGTCTGGTGCCAAAGGCTTGACAGAAAAAGTCTTAAAATCCTCTTTTGGAAAAGTGTGCAAAAGCACTTATGATTTTGTAGATAATAAAATTGCAACTGGCATAGATCACATTCAAAATTCCAGAATTATGAAACACCTTGATGACTTCAGAGAAAGTGTATTGAATGACATGAAAAGTATTGAAACCAAATCTGTAGAAGATCTGAAAAAGATAACAAAGTTTGACAGACTTTCCCCGAAACAGCAAGACGTGTTTAAGTCGGTGGGTAAAGCAATTGTGAAGTCTGCTATGGATGAAGGAATTCTACCATCGGTGGAAGATAACATTCTACAGAAAATTATTGATAAGATTAATGAAAAACTGAAAGCTACTGTTTCAAAAACTCTATCAGAAAAATTGAGTCCTAGTACAGATGTGTATAAAAAGTTTTCTAAAGTACTTACATCAAGCAATGGAAAGACATACAATGATGAAATAGATGCAGACATGGATGCATTTATCACAGGTGATACCAGTAATGGTGGATTGGATTGGAATACATTTGTAAACCTAATTGGCAGTAAAGTTAAGGAAGAATTGGATGCACTCATTGATTCATCAGATCAACTAGGGATAGTTAAATTTATCGAGGATACTGCTGTTACTGCCATTTGTAGTGCCAAAACAATAACTGAACTAACTGAGTTAACATCGAAAGTAGTCAGTCATTTAGAAACCATACTTGATGAAAAGATTCAGGAGATTACCACAAACAGCAAGCAGGAAGACACAAATGGGTCAAAAAATTTTGTGAATGCTAAAGATGCTGACATCATCATTGATGATTACATTGATGTCTGGAGTGATGAAATTTCAAGTCAAATAAGCCAGTTTGTTACGAATGATATCATTGCACCTACGGCAAAAGATTCCTTTCACAAAGTTCAATCCAAAATCACCCAAAGCAGTGCAAAAATTGAACAGAAACTCCCAGGTAAAGACAGAACAAGCACTGATGAGCTGGTTGACCTTGGATTTGACGAAGATGCCATCAAGATTGCCAAAGACTTGAAAGAACCCGTGACAGAACTGGTGAATCTGGTGAAAGAAGCAAAGAAGAATAATGAAGAAACTGATAGCAGCACAAATATGCAAATGACAGCATTGAGTTCAATTTTGGGGAAGTCCATCGAGGTTTTCCAAGAGACTCCAACAGGAGAACTCAACTATCATGGAAGCTTTGAACAAGTAAAGTCAACTACTAGTCAGACAGAACCTATTCGACTTTTACTGCAGCAAACAGAGGCTGGTAATCACAAGTTCTTACCAATGATCAAAAATGAAGACGAAATGCTGGAACTCTTGGACTTAAATGATCTTCCTGATGAAGCTAGTCTTACAGCTTCAGCACTGATAGCATCAAGTGATGGCAAGAGCAAGATCTCTGGTGATTCCATTTTGGAGCTTTATAAGAACATGGTCAACGTGATGAACAAAGATGCCCCTAGATATTTGCATTCATTTAAAGACCAGTGCCAGAACATGGACAGGAATACAAAAGATATAATCTTCTGCAATAGTTACTTGGCCAATAAAAGTGGTAAGTCAATTTGGATTAACATACATGTATATACTACTTGATTTAAGCAATACATACTAATGACATTCTTATTCATTACTACCTATCTCTAGGTCAAGGTTTAGAATTTTAAAATGGTACTGATTCTACCATTTAACATTACAACAATCAACTTATAATGGACTGAATCATTTCACAACAGTTGTAAATTGCTATTATGATAGATTATCATTTTTAATTATATATTTCAAAATGCCAAGTCATTGACAATGTTACAGAAATTTTAATATAATAGTAATGTTGTAACTTATAATCTTACATGCTATTTTCATCGAATTTGCATAACCATATAATAGGCAATAACAATGCTGTTGTAAAGACTAATAAAGAGAATAATGTTGATTTATTTAATTGTTTTCCAGTTCACACTGTTGTTGAACCTTGCAAAACCTTAAACTGCAGATTTTTTTAAATTTTTTATGTTGAACCTGCTGACAATCTGCAGTATTCTATAACACAAATGGCTGAAAAACTAAAATACTGCAAAAACGTTTGCAAATATTAGAGCTTTATAAGGAAGACCAACATTTTGAAAAATTGTGGAGAATCTGAATTATTTTTCATGCAAAACTGCAGTTTGTCCACAGAATTGAATGTTCAGTCAGAACTGAAATCTCCCTTAGTGTTTTTAAGTATTCTTCAGCTTCATGATGTAATAATGGCAGAAAATTCATCGTACTACAAGCTGCTGGAAAAGGAAAATATCACAAAACTTATTGCAAAACTGCAACTTTAACAGAAACTAGCAAAGAAATACTGCAGTTTTTTTTCATTATTCCACAGTTTTCTGATGTACATAGTTAGTAATGATTTTCATTGTCTTTACATACATTTTATCAGTATTAATCAGTAGTGTAATAAGTAGGGATTAGATCATTTTAGAAATAAGGACTGGTAATATTTAAAAGACTTCCTTGTTGATAAATACTGGTAATAAATAAGAGCAATGGAAACAAACATTGTTATTAACTTTATCTGTTCAGATAATATCAGTATTGAAGTTCAGTTGAATTCCTGCATTCTATTTGGTAATTCAAGTTGGAATTTTGGAAAAGAGCTAACTGTTATAAAATTTCAATTGAACAGTCAGGCAAAACATAGACAATTTTAGCAGAATTTCTATACATGTAAAAAACTATAAATGATGTCTACAATTCAAAAATGTATGCATGTTTTTTTGCAAATTTCTTCCATTTGTCACATTCCTGATCATAAAATTCAAATCAAATTTCTTATAAATTGTAAATATTTTTCGAAAAAAAAAATCTTATTGAGTGGTGTGAACGTCTTGAATCATAACATCATTCTCAATTTCCAATGCAGTGATTGCCGCTAATGGAAGCCGGTATTTATAATCGCAGAAGTAATGGCCATTGATTTCAACCTGCAAAAATTAGCGGAAATTCTAATAAAAATCATACCAGATTTTAATAAGCAAATGAGAAACTGTTAGCTTACCCTAAATGAATCGTGACCTGCAGATATTTCAATCCTGAAAGCTTCCCCAACTCGGAATGGAAATCCTCCATGTTTCTCTTCTTTTCCCCATTTACCATCTCTAGTGTTTCTGACAACAGCTTGTTCGTTAAACCGGGGGTTAAACAGAAATGCAATTTTTTGCTTGGAAAACCCCTGGGTTAGGTAAATATCGAATTTTCTGAAAATCATAACAAGAATCAAATTAGTTTCAGCATTGAAAACCTTTATAACCAAATACCGAACGTGTAAACCCAGTGAAAAATGCATTGCAGTAATATTGCACTGAACTGCATTATTTTCTGCAATCTGCAATATGCATATAAACTGCTGTAAAATTGCTGCCAAACTGTTGGATTCTAACGTTTTATGAAACACAACAGCAGTAAAATTGCATTCCAGCAAATTTGAAAACAGGAAAATAAAGGACTTTTTTATGGAATGCAGTTTTATTTCAGTGTGTTCCATACAACTGTTAAAATCCAACAATCCAGCTGCAGTTTTATTGCAGATATCTGCAGTAAAGCTGCAGGCCAGAATTGTAATCTGGAGTGCAGTCAACTGCAGTGTTTTATAAAACTGTTAGAATCTAACAATCCAGTTGCAGCTTTATTGCAGTAAACTGCAGTTTTACTGCAGACCAGAATTGCCATCTGGAATGCAGTTTTACTGCAGTGTG